>OZ026625.1:79640599-79828099 GCA_964020975.1 Hermodice carunculata | reverse complement strand
GGATTTTTACCCAAACCAATCCCAGTGTTGCCAACCCTCCCCGGATTACCCGGGAGACTCCCGGAATTTTATGCTTAAAATTCTTGAAAAAGTGTGGATTTTTGACAATTTTGAGTCACTTCCCGGAAATTCATCAATATTTCCCTTCTATATTTCATATTATTTTATCAATCTCCCTTAATTTTACTTTCTATCTCCCGGATTTTAAGTTTGGCAGGTTGGCAACACTGCAATCAGGGGAATTCAGCTTGAACACAGATGATTTAGGAGACCTTTTCTGTTAATATTTAATCCAACTGAGTACATGGGGAATCTCATCGCAGCAATACACATAAAATAGAAAGAAAGGGAATTTATTTTTCGTTTCGGGGTTTTCATTCGCTCCTCTAATCTTTTTCTCTCCCCCCCCCCCCCGTCCCCTCACTTCCATTCCTTTCCCGTCCTTCCTCCCCGTCCTTGTCCTTCGCAGGTAACCATTTTTATGTTTGTGTGCCAACACAGACATTCTTTCTTTCTTTCTTTCTTTCCTACCAAATTTTGTTTGCCAGTTTTCTCGAGCACTCTTACACTCAGAAACTTCACACTTTGCATGATTATAGGTACATATATATACACGAATTTTAGCCTTTTAATAAAAAGGAGAAAATATGTTGAAGATCATGCTAATTAGGGGCATTTGTAATTTTAAATCTTGAATAACTCCAAGTAGTCCCCAAAACCATTATAGGTGCAGGTAACAATGCAACTTCAGCTTATTGAACGTTTCCAACATTTTTGTAATTTAAATGCGACCACTAAAAGGTCAAAGGTCAAGGTTATTTGAGCCTTAGAAACTGTTATCTATCCATAACTCTGTTTTTATATGACTTGGTTCATACTGGGCTTAAATTGCACATATTGTAAAACTGTGCATTTTTGTAATTTACATGTGACCTCTAAATGTCTAAGGTCAATGTCATTTGGACCTTTGAAATTTTTTATGTAGCCATAACTTGGTCAATTTTCATCTAATATCAGTCATGTCGGGCCCAAATTGTAGGTATTGCAACATTGTACATTTTTATCTCCCGCCCACGAAGTGGGGGGGGGGGAGATATAGTAATGACGACCGTCCGTCCGTCCGTGCGTCCGTCCGTCCGTCCCACATTTCTTGCGCGCGATATCTCAAGAACAGATTAAGCTAGGATCATGAATTTTTTACAGTTGGTCACCCTTATAAGTGTTCACGTCGAGTTCGAAGGAGAGTGACCTTGACCCCATTTCAAGGTCACCAGGATCATTTATCTCTAAACTTCTTGCGTGCGATATCTTAAGAACCGGATATGATAGGATGATGAAATTTTCACAGTTAATCACTCTTGTTAGGGTCTACATCGAGTTCGAAGGTGTGTGACCTTGACCTAATTCCAAGGTCACCAGCGGCAATTCAATTTTCTTTGAATTTGTTGTATGCAATATCCGAAGAAACAAGTGAGCTAGGATCACTTAACTTTTACAGTTGATCAACCTTGTAAGGTTCTATGTCATGCTTTAAGGACCTTGACCTTGACCTAATTTCAAGGTCACCAGAGGCAGTTCATCCATCCCACATTTCTTGCGTGCGATATCTCAAGAACCAGTAAAGCTAGGATCATGAATTTTTTACAGTAGGTCACCCTTATTAGTAGTCACATCGTGTTCAAAGGAAAGTGACCTTGACCCCATTCAAGGTCACTTAGGGTCACTTCTCTGTGAATTCCTTGCGCGCAATATCTTCAGAACCAGATAAGATAGTATAATAACCTTTACAGTTGATCATTCTTATTAGGGTCTATATCGAGTTAGTCGGTCAGTGACCTTGACCTTATGCAGTTGTGTGTTTTACTTCGGCACCCTTCCTGCTTGTGTAAATATGTAACAAAAGTAGATGTACAATGCTTCATGTATGCAATGGACACGTGTCATTTAACAAATCTGTACTTCACAATAGTCTAAAATATGCACATGTCAATGCTTCGTAACAGTCTAAAATAGAAAACTCATGTACATGTAGTTCAAGTTCTTCTCTGGTACAATTTCATGCTGATGGGTGGCTGAATGGCCATGTTATCCCTTTATTTCATAGAATAAGTAGGCAACAGATATTTTCCTTCATACTTGATGTTATGACGGAAAGTTGAAAGGGGTTGGCAACCCTTGCCTCTGGAGCTTTTTTTCTTGTTTTCAGATGACTACAAATCACATGTAAAGTTCCAGCATTCTGCTCATGCCATAATTTTTAGGTTATCTTTTATTTACTTGAGTATATGTTTACCATGACACCCAGGGTAGAGGTACAGTTAACGTATCGTCCCCATTTAAGCACAATATCAGAAACATGCCAGTATGTACCTGCCAAATATACAGTTATCTTTGTTTTAAAATTATGTGGGCCGGAGATATGGACAACGTCAGCGTCAACTTGTTTTTTTTTTTCATTAACATGTAACCTCTAGAAGTCAAAGGTCATTTTGGACCTTTGGAATTTTCATCTAGGCATATTTACAACTTTTGAAGGCACACAGATTTGCTTTGTAGCAAATTTTTTCTAGTTCCTCTCCTCGTTTTCTTCATCTCTTTTCCTGTCTCCTCCATTCTGTTCTCTATTCTTCCTGTCCACTGCATTCCATTTGACTCCGGTCTACTTAACTGCAAAGTCACATCCATTTACTTTTCATGTGGAAAAAACATCACACATGACGAGAACTGTGTAGTGTGTACTAACAGATCGTGTTTTGTTGCAAGCTGACTTGCAGTGACAAAGACTGATAGTGGTTTCCGGGTTTAACGACCAACCCCATGAAATGACATTGAACCAAAAGTTTTCTCTCAAGTGTCTAACAGGAGCGGGCTTGGGGTTTCCACCTGTTCAAGTTCAAAATTTCCCAGGCAACAATGATTATGTCTGTGTGCCAACACAGACATATTGTTTTTCTAGGAATTCCCTCTTCTTTCTTACTTAATTTCTTTCTTTCTTTAGTCAAATTTGTCCGACATTTCATTTGAATAGTATTACACGTAGAAACTCCAAACTTGGCACAATCATACTTCTATAAATGAAGTCTTGCCTTTTTATAATGAGAGGTCATGCTTTTCAAAATTATGCAAATGAGGGCTAAAAAGTTTTAAATCTTTAACATCATATATACTATTGTAGATGTGGTTCCAAATATATAGGAGTTCGATCATAGCAAGGCAAAGGTTATTACAAATGTCAAGGTCATGTCAAGGTCAGAGGTCATGTCCAGGTCAATTTTAGGCCAAAAATGTCATTTTTGAAGTAAAGGTTCACTTCAGGTAGAGGTCATCTCAAGGTCAAAGGTCATTTCGAGGTCAAAGGCCACATTCGATTGTGGCCTTCTTCTAGCCAAAACTTTGTCAATTTTTATCCATTTTTGAACATGTTGGGCTTAAATTGTAGCTATTGTAACACTGCACATTTTGAAGCTTACATATGACCCCTAAAGGTCAAAGGTCAACATCATTTGGACCTTTGAATGTTTCAGCCACCTATAACGCGGCCAATTTCCATCCAATTCTAATCATGTTGGACTTAAGGTGTGGGTATTGGAGCACTGTACATTTTTGTAATTTACATGTGACCTGTAAAGGTCAAAGGTCAAGGTCATTGGGACTTTGAAATTCTTTTCGAAATTGGTGCGAGTGTACCTAGGGTTGATCTTAGTCAACGGACATTCTAATGCTAATTCACAATTTGGACTTTCATCGGAGAAACTGTCAGTTTGACTTCAAGCTTGGTGGCAATGTACCATTGGTGGGTCTCTATCAAGCTTGTTTGAATCGTCATGCTCCGGTGATTATTTTATTTTATTTTTTTTTGGGGGGGGGGTATCTTTAAAGAAGTTTTAATATGAAAGTTTAACATGGGAATTCCTTGTAATGATTATGACTCAAATGGTTTTGGCCAGATTTGTGTCAAACTTGGTAGGGATGTACATTTTATAAGCCTCTACTTTTTTGTGCAAGTGGTCATACTTCAGTGTTTTTTGGATCATGACCTCATTCCCAAGGTCACAGGAAAACTGACACGAAAATTACTGTTCACTTGATAACTTGAGATCTCTTTTGAGCTAGGACCTTGGTGTTGCACATGTTAAAATTTCTGTATGAAGGTCACGCTTAGACAGTACATGAGCGACCTTGACCTCATTTCTGGGATCACCGTGAAAGATACATGAATTTTACTCTTCACTATAACTTGAGAACTACTTGAACTGGGACCGTGATGTTGCACGTTAGTGTTCTTCCATAAAAGTCAGATCCGTTAATAGTGGTCATGTAATGGTCTTAAGATATTTGAGTAAACTTAACTGACATATTAGCTTACACCACGGAATTGCGGGTCTTAAGCCCATTCTTTCTGTTAAATACTAATGGGAAAATACCTATCGGGTTTCTTTTGGTGTTGTTGATTTGATCTGGAGTGACCTTGAAAGATCAAACTAACATGGTGACTTGCATCTTGGTAATAGTGGTTCCTGTCACTGCCATTATTTTACGATTTTACCTTATTTTTATACTTATGTAGAGATAGAAAAGAATACATGTTTTGTACATGTAAAATTGAAGTACTAGTGTATATGTAAGTTCATTTCAAAACACCTGATTTTCTTCAGGCGTGGTGGGGATGTACCGTGGCAGAATTCTTCTCCAAAACTGGGTCACGATTAAAATTAAGTACTAAGTTAAGTCTATCACATCCAAACACCATTAGCTTATACTTGATAAGTTGCGGACTCGGCTGTGCTCATATAGTTGCTTTTAAACTGAAGCTCAACTCAGCTCATCAAGTTGGGACTTATTTGGGGTTCAATGCATCGCGGCCAGGTGAAGACGGGCTCCACACACAGCCGTCCAGTTTTATCATGTTAAATATACTTGTCCAGCTTGGTCGGCTGATCAGTGAGGGGCTCCAAGGGGCATTTGCGTGACACGTTATCATCTATATTTATTTCTCGTGAACTGTGAAATCGAAGTTTACTTTAGCCTGATTCGTGATTATCTGATTATAAGTATTTGCGTGATTCGTTATTCTATATATATTTCTCGTGCACTCACTGTGAATTCAAAGATTATTTAACATGATTAGTGATTATAAGTATTTTTTCACGCAATTGTAATTTTTATGATTTGTATGTAGCCGTGAAAGTACATTTAAATTTTCTGTCATTCGTAATTCCCGTGGGGGCCTTCATCAGTGCATCGTTGTTTCCCACTTTGTGCTAGAACACTGTCACCGACTTCAAGGAAGATCGAGGGCAGCAGGCAAGAGTAGAAGTGTGGAGGGAAACACAAAACATAACTAGAAAAGAAGATTTGCTTCACAGCAAAGTGTCGGCGTGCCTTCAAAATGAGAACACTTTGAAATGCTATATTTTGCAATTGTTCAACATAATATAAATTTTCTGTCTTAGCCTAATTTGCATAAATTAAATTGCTACTACTTTGGTTCTTCGTTCATTGAATGTGGCCATGTCACAAACTTATAAACTTGAAGCTTGACTGACACCACTATTAACAATAGTTTTGAAGCTATTCTGGAATTTAACTTTGCGTACTTCCCTAATTTGCATAAATTAAAAGCCTACAGCTTTGGTTTATGGTTCATTGGATGCGCCTCGGTCACCTATCTACAAACTGAAGTTGGAAGGGCACCTCCAACTATAATAATTTTGAAGTTATTCAAAAGATTTAAATCTTGTGTATTCATATTATTTACATGAATTAAAATTGTACAACTTTGGGTAGTGGTTCATTGGATGCAATTATGTCACAAACTTATAAATTGAAGTTGGAATGGCACCTCTATCTGTGATAGTTTTGAAGCTATTCAAGATGTACATTTTGCATATTCTTCTAATTTGCATCAGTTACATCGTACATTTTTGGTTCATGATTCATTGGATACAGCTTTGCCAGAAACCTATACACTGAAGTTGGAATGGCATCTCTATCTATAATTGTATTGGGGATATTCAACTTTTAAATTTTTCAATGCCCCTTATTAGCATAATTTAAAATTCTACAACTTCCATTTACTCTCCATTGTATTGGCAGGTGTTACAAATCAATAATACACATTGGAATTTTGTGTGTATCTGCAATAGTTTGGAAGATATGAAGTGTTTAAAATTTCAATTGCCCCCAATTTGCATAATTTTGAACATCTTAACAATTACAAACAATATGCACAATTTCACTGGTAGGTCATTCACCTTGCTAAGTTTGGTGGTTTTCGGAACAATAGTGTCAGAGAAATACTCCGGACGCGTTTGTTTGTAAAGAAGAAAGACAAAAGGAAAGAAAGAAAGAAAGAAAGAAAGAAAGAAAGAAAGAAAGAAAGAAAGAAAGAAAGAAAGAAAGAAAGAAAGAAAAAATTCTTGGTAAAACAAAATGTCGGGGTTCGCACCCAAATATAAAAATCAGAGTGCCCCCTCTTGAACAACGTTAGGTCTATGAGTCCCCAGAAGTTTCCCTAAGCAATTGCCCTGGCTGTTTCATTGGAGGAAATATGTCAAGATTTTGCCAAGAAATGAAAACACAATTTGTTTAAAAATATGAAAATCATTGGAGCGTGACCATTTAAACAAAATTGGACGTGACCTATGTAAGGTACATGTGACCAAGGTTGAAGTGGACCTGACAACCGGATTTGAAAAAAAAGAGGCCCAAATTTGAATTATCTTGGTTTAGACATAATTTTATTTCGAAAAACAGTTGGTCAACAGGCACATTGCCTATATGAAGACCTCTTGTACAAGCAATGATAAAACGGGCATCGAAGGGTTGAACTGCCAGATAACTGATAGTTGGCATGTCACATTACGTACAGATAGGAGAAGAGGATGGAAAAAGAGAAGACTTTTGAGCGAGTACATGCTCTAAGCATAATTTACATACCTTAGTCTTGCACAGATGCAAAGTGTCGCTCATTATCAGGGACAGTTCCTGAAATTAGCTTAAATTTTGACCAATTTACGATGTTTGTCCTGCATTGAAATTGAGTATTTAAAGTGTGTGTGTCAACGCACACTTTTCTGTTTTTCTAGGAATTCTTTATTATGTCTGTGTGCCAACACAGACATACTGTTTTTCTAGGAATTCTTTCTTTCTTTTTTTTCTTTTTTCTTTTTTCCTTTCTTTCTTTCTTTCTTTCTTTCTTTCTTTCTTTCTTTCTTTCTTTACCGGCAAATTTGTCCGACATTTCATTTGAAAAGTATTATACGTAGAAACTCCAAACTTGGCATAATTATACTTCTATGGATGAAGTCAGGCCTTGTCTAATTTTAATCATGTTTGGCTCAAATTGTAGCTATTGCAACACTGTACATTTTGAAAATTACATTTGACCGCCAAGGTGAAAGGTATACGTCATCTGGCCATTTGAAAGTTTCACGTAGCCATAATGTGGCCAATGTCCATCCAATTCTAATCATGCTGGACTTAAATTGTGGGTTTTGTAACACTCTACATTTTTGCAATTTACATGTAACCTAAAAAGGTCAAAGGTCAAGGTCATTTATACCTATGAAATTTTCATCCAGCCATAAGCTTAATGGAATGTGAAGTACCAAAGCACAAAATTTGATACCATTTAATATTTACAACTTTGGAAGGCACACAGACAGATTTGCTTTGAAGCAAATCTTCCTTTCTAGTTTTTTCTTTCTTTCTTTCTTTCTTTCTTTCTTTCTTTCTTTCTTTCTTTATTTATTTATTTATTTCTTTACAGGCAAATTTGTCTGACATTTCATTTGAAAAGTATTAGAACCTCAAAACTTGGCTCAATTATAATTCTATGGATAGAGTCTGGCCTTTTTATAATGAGAGGTCATGCTTTTCAAAATTATGCAAATGAAGGCAAATTAAAGTTTTAAATCTTCAATATCTTACATACTATAGAAGATGTGGTTCCGAGTGTATTGGAGTTCGATCATAGCAAGGTAAAGGTCATCTCAAATGTCAAGGTCATATCAAGGTAAAGGTCATGTCAAGGTCAAAGGTCATGTCAAGGTCAAAGGTCAATTTAAAGCCAAAATGTCATTTCTGAGGTCAAGGTTCACTTCAGGTAGAGGTCATTTCAAGGTCAAAGGTCATTTCAAGGTCAAAGGCCACTTTCGATGGTGGCTTTCTTCTAGCCATTACTTGGTCAATTTTTATCCAATTTTTTGGTTTTAATTCATTAGCTGCGCAATGGTCAACAACCCCCTAGTAGAAGATGGTCACATGTAGATTGCGCAGTGTTAAAATGCCCAAAATTTAAACCCAACATGAACCAAATCGGATGAAAATTGACCAAGTTATGGCAAGATGAAACTTTCAAAGGGGCAAATTACCTTGACCTTTGCCCTTTCGAGGTTACATGTGCTTATAAAAATGTGCAGTGTTGCAATACCTACAATTTGAGTTCAACTTGATTAGAATTGGATGGAAATTGGCCAAGTTATGACTGGATGATTTCAAGGGTCCAAATGACCTTGACCTTTGACCTTTAGAGGTCACATGTAAAATTCAAAATGTGTAGTGTTACCATAGCTACCATTTGAGCCCAACATGATCAAAATTGGATACAAATTGACCAAGTTATGGCTAGAAAAAAGCCACCCTTGAAAGTGTCCCTTGACCTTGAAATGACCTTTGACCTTGAAATGACCTCTACATGAAGTGAACCTTGACCTCAAAAATGACATTTTGGCCTAAAATTGAACTTTGACCTTGACATGACCTTGACATTTGAGATGACCTTTACCTTGCTATGATCAAACTCCTATACACTCGGAACCACATGTACTATAGTATATAAGATATTGAAGATTTAAAACTTTAATTAGCCCTCATTTGCATAATTTTGAAAGCATGACCTTTCATTATAAAAAGGCCAGACTTTATCTATAGAAGTATAATTGTGCCAAGTTTGGACTTTCTACATGTAATACTTTTCAAGTGAAATGTCAGACAAATTTGCCTGTAAAGAAAGAAAGAAAGAAAGAAAGAAAGAAAGAAAGAAAGAAAGAAAGAAAGAAAGAAAGAAAGAAAGAAAGAAAGAAAGAAGGAATTCCTTGAAAAACAGAAAAGTGTGTGTCGACACACACACTTTAATAATCTCCAGCAGAATATCCACAAGAACATAGTGGTGAAGCCGACAAACCAATCTTGTACAAGTCTTAATTCAACTGGCGGAAACCCATTCTCATTCTTGCAAGGATTATGGCAATCTTCCTTTCCCCAAAGTGAAATAATTCGTTCCTTTTAGGTTTGTTTTTATTCAATTTTCTTTTAAATTCGTCAATATTTTCAGAATGTTTCGTTGTTTTCCGAAGAAGATTCCATTCTCTAATGTTAAACGATAAGAAAGGCTTATGGTGCACGTTTTTCTCAGCAGGAAGAGAAGTAATAGTCTGTCTCGATGATTATCTCTGACACTGGTTGGCTCAGGGACAAATTTACAATTTCCAATAGGAATGTTTTCATCAACAGACGAGTACCCGACTTAAAAATTCATTAAAAATCTGGGATCCAGAGTATCATTACCTTGTAAACAAGTTTGTATAACCGTCCCACGAGCTATATTTCCATCGTGATTCAGAACAATGTCTAGTGACGATTTTGATGAAAAAGACGAAAACATCGAAAACACAAAAAATCGTCGGGGGTGGGGACCCAGAAATGTTTACATGCAATTTTGAATCAATTAGCCATGCGGTTTCAGAGAAGATTTTTCAAGATTTTGCCAAAAAAATTTACACCCCCTTCCCCAAAAAAATCATTTAAAAATCGAAAAATCACAGGAGCATGACCATGGGAACAAATTTGGTACAGATGTACCCAAGTTTGAAGTGGATGTGGCTGAAGAGGTCGAAAATGTGATGGACGGACGACTGACCATCCAATAAGCTCAACTGAATGACATTTTAGCTGAGCTCAAATTCTTAATGTCAAAATCTACTCCCCAAAATGTATTTGTAGACTTTTGTTGTTTGAGGAGACAAAAAGATGGGGGAGGGGAACAAATCGGGATCATGCATGTGATGTACAATTTACCTGGGTTAGTTGTGTTGCTTGTAAGCAGCAAATGCTGATACCTTAAAATGACAGGAAAAGCAACGCGTGTCGTGTCATTTTGTCAGAAATACAATAGGATAATATATTTGGCAATGATTGCTGGCTGTCATGCTTTCAGTTAAAGTAATGAGGAGGCTTTCATGACTGATGAAAGGTGATTTGGCAGGTGCGCGTGCTGCTTGTCATTGCATACAGCAGGTCAGGAGTAGATCACCTTGAAGCTTTTGATCAATTTATATGCACACTGCATAGACTGTCAAACTTTTGAGAGAAACACCTTTAAGTTCCTTTTTAAACCTTCTCAAGAGATTTTTAAACTTCAATTTTTAGCCCAAAGAATCGGAGACTGGATGTGATATACGACAGTATGGTCCCGGAGGGCGGTTTCATCAGTGCACCGTTGATGCCTTCCAGACAATATCCGATTCCCACACCTGTTAAAACTTCTTAAACCATTATAAAAGCATGAACAACAGGGCCACATCTTTCGTGCAGTTCTGACACACACACACACACACACACACACACACACACACACACACACAGAAAAAAAATCATAATCACCATTAACAGATTCGATGCAAATTTTTTGACAATCCAAGCCTTCAGCAAACAAATAAATCAAGGGGTCTCACACATTGAGTAAATTCCTTCTTTGAAAAATAAAATTATACAACAAACCAAATTCAGCTTTTGAGTGATGAGGTCAATGGTTAAGTATATATGATGGTAAGGTAATGGCCAACTGTCTTTGGATAATTTTGTTCACTTTGAGATTGTGAGGTTTTTTGGCAGAAATATATGTTGTGTGTCACATGTCCAAATTTTCAAGTTCTAGGCCCAATAGAGTCTGGACAAGTGAAGGGAATACTTTTAATGTTAGAATGGAGGTCATGGGTCAATTAGATCTTGATTACAGATTAGAGGTATGAGCGCCACAATGGCCGTTTTCACATGGCGATATCTATAAAACTGCTTCTCTGATTTCACCAACAAAAAACTGTTATACTCAATTCACTTTTCGTTGCAAACAGTTATCAGGGATTTCTTGATAAATGATCAGTACCTTTTTCAAAGGCTGGTCAAAAATGAGGAATCTCGAAAACTTTTACCATTTTTCCAAACACACAAAAAACACACAAAAAACAAACAAACAAAACACAAACAAAAAAATACAAAATAGAAACAAAAAAACGACCCCCCCCATGAGTACGTTCTTATTGTCGAGTCACTTTTATCAAAGAAAAAAAATGACGTTTTTGCAGATACATGCATTGAGATAACCAAAGCACAAGAATGATAAGTTTAAAAAATGAATATTTTGCATACTTTGTACATGTGAGGGGATTTATATTTGCCGGGGGGGGGGTCGGTTTTTTAAGGTGTGTGTGTCAACGCACACTTTTCTGTTTTTCTAGGAGTTCTTTATTTCTTTCTTTCTGTCTTTCTTTCTTTACAGGCAAATTTGTCCGACATTTCATTTGAAAAGTATTATATGTAGTAACTCCAAACTTGGCACAATTATACTTCCATGGATAAAGTCTGGCCTTTTTATAATGAGAGGTCATGCTTTTCAAAATTATGCAATTGAGGGCTAATTAAAGTTTTAAAACTTCAATATCTTATATACTATAGTAGATGTGGTTCCGAGTGTATAGGAGTTCGATCATAGCAAGGTAAAGGTCATCTCAAATGTCAAGGTCAAAGGTCATCTCAAGGTCAAAGGTCAATTTTAAGCCAAAATGTCATTTTTGAGGTCATTTCAAGGTCAAAGGTCATTTCAAGGTCAAGGGCCACTTTCAAGGGTGGCTTTTTTCTAGCCATAACTTGGTGAATTTTTATCCAATTTTGATCATGTTGCACTCAAATTGCAGCTATTGTAACCCTGCACATTTTTGAAATTTACATGTGACCTCTGAAGTTCAATGGTCAAGGTCATGTGGACCTTTGAAAGTTTCATCCAGTCATAACTTGGCCAATCTCCATCCAATTCTAATCATGTTGGACTCAAATTGTAGGTATTGCTACACTGGACATTTTTATAAGAACATGTAACCTCAAAAAGGCAAAGGTCAAGGTCATTTGGACCTTTGAAAGTTTCATCCATCCAATTTGAATCAAGTTGGACTCAAATTGTAGGTATTGCAACAGTGCACATTTTTATAAGAACATGTAACCTCGAAAGGGCAAAGGTCAAGGTCACTTGGCCCTTTGAAAGTTTCATCTTGCCATAACTTGGTCAATTTTCATCCGATTTGGTTCATGTTGGGTTTAAATTGTGGGTATTGTAACACTGCGCAATCCACATGTGACAATATCTTCAAAATCTCTAAAGGTAGAGGTCTCATTCCAAATTCAATTTGCAGGTTTGTGCATGTGACCAACTTCTACAAGGGGGTTGTTGACCATTGCACACCTACTGAATTAAAACTAAAATTTGTAGCAATTTAAATTATGCTAAATAGCACCATTAGAAATTTTTAATCTCGAATAACTTCAAAGCTATTGTAGATAGAGATTCCATTCCAACTTGTACTCCTGTATTATGGAATAGTTGTACATTGCCACACCAATATGCTTTGAAGACACACGCACTGATTTGCTATGCAGCAAATCATCTTTTCTAGTTTTTTCTGTTTTGTTTTTTGGTTTTTGTTTTGTTTTTTTCTTTTGTGTGTGTGTGTGTGTGTGTGTGTGTGTTTTTTTTTTTTCCCCGTTTTTTTATGTCTGTGTGCTAACACAGACATACTGTTTTTCTAGGAATTCTTTCTTTTTCTTTCTTTCTTCTTTCTTTTTTTTCTTTCCTTCTTTATTTCTTTCTTTCTTTCTTTCTTTCTTTCTTTACAGGCAAATTTGTCTGACATTTCATTTGAAAAGTATTACATGTAGAAAGTCCAAACTTGGCACAATTATACTTCTATGGATGAAGTCTGGCCTTTTTATAATGAGAGGACATGCTTTTCAAAATTATGCAAATGAGGGCTAATTAAAGTTTTAAATCTTCAATATCTTATATCCTATAGTAGATATAGTTGCAAGTGGATAGGAGTTCGATCATAGCAAGGCAAAGGTCATCTCAAATGTCAAGGTCAAAGTTCAATTTTAGGCCAAAATGTCATTTTTGAGGTCAAGGTTCACTTCAGGTAGAGGTCATCTCAAGGTCAAAGGCCACTTTCGATGGTAGCTTTCTTCTAGCCATAAATTGGTCAATTTTTATCCAATTTTGATCATGCTGGGCTCAAATTGTAGCTATTGCAACACTTTACATTTTGAAAATTACATGCGACCCCAAAAGGTCAAAGGTCAATGTCATCTGGACGTTTGAAAGTGTCACCTAGTCATAACTCGGCCAATTTCCATCCAATTCTAATCACGTTGGACTTAAATTCTGGGTATTGTAACACTGTACATTTTTGCAATTTAAATGTAACCTGTAAAGGTTAAAGGTCAAGGTCATTTGGACTCAGAAATTTGCATCCAGCCATGAGCTTAATGGAATGTGAAGTACCAAAGCACAAAAGTTGTACCATTTAATATTTACAACTTTGGAAGGCACACAGATTTGCTTTGAAGCAAATCTTACTTTCTAGTTTTATTTTGTTTTTGTATTATTGTTTTGTCGTCGATTGATGCAGAAACAAAATTATAACATCTCACTCACCACACACATGCGAAACATTAAGACGATTTGGGACGATTTTGCCTGCTGCACATACCAATATTTTCCATTTGTTCCACCTGACACACAAGTGGAGTGTAATTATAAATAAACACGAAACTTAGTTAAGGAGGCAAGTGCACCTTACATAACCCTGAATTCGACTTGTTTGCGCCCTTTGTTATATCTAAAACCTTCATGGTGTCTTTCTTGCGACATTTTGGAGTTGAAGAAATGCAATCTTAACATCCTCACATGACCCATGCTAGTATTTAGGGTTAAAGCTAAGTCATAATTTCGAGGAAAGAGCCAGGGGACAATACATTGCTGGTTCGCCCAAAATTCAAATTACATGTTCAATTAATTCATTTAATCACATGCCATAAAAAGGCTACTGAAAACTCACAGGACACCCCTCCACACACACACACACAGACACACAGACACACACACACACACACACACACACACACTTAGTTCGTTGACCCTCAAGGTTGATAGGTGTCGGTGGAGGGCATGATCTTTTGATGACAGGGTGTTATGTACAGTGAAAATTAATTGTTTTTAGATTAAAAAGTCAAATCTCACTCTCTCTCTCTCTCTCTCTCTCTCTCTCTCTCTCTCTCACACACACACACACACACATAAAACAATACACAATACATAATCACATTTGAATTGTTTCTTTTATTTTGGAAAGGTGAATAACAGCTATATCACAATTAGACTGTGCAAGCTGGACAAAGCGAAGGTTATGCTTTAAATGTTTGGGGAATGAAATGTGTCGTTTTCTGTTGTAGAAATGAAGATGGAAAAGATGGCCCACGATGACAAGATGCTGACACGAAGAAAGTTACTTTTACCAAAGTTTCGATACAACTTTTCTGCAACAGTAAAGGAATTATAGTTAATGTATGATATCCTGGCAACTAGTGCACTCAAAAATCATTGGCTCAAATTTATCACCACGTTTAAGTCCCTAGTTAAGCCCGAACCGTTGTTTTAAATATATGATAAAATAGTAACGATAAGAATCACGAAGATTTAATTGAAAATCAAGTCCACAGGGCACGGAGTCCGGAGAATGTAATGGATACCACATTCTATAGATCCGCATTGTCCGATACAAAACTGTGGAATTTAAATTTGGCCCCCTTTGGGTATTTGCATTTCCCGTGCATTTTGCAAAAACATCCTCTGTGTACATGGCCTAAATTCGACTATTTGGGTCGCAAGAATGCCTCTTCGGTCTTAACTTCTGATGACTGCAATTCTCGGTTTTATGTTAGGATGCCTGCACTTGACTTGAGTGCGGGTCCACTGGTGGAAAAGTGATCTTTGTTTGAGACCGCGACTCATAAAACCACTTGTGATCATATATAATCATAGTAGTTCAGTTTTCGAAGTGTTTGTCCCCTCACGATGTTGACCTTGACCGACGGCAGCGAGGCGGGTTCAATGACCATTTTTTGGAAAAGATATGAAGCACAATCAAAAGCTTTTGGCTAGTCCATAAATGCCACTGAGCACACCACTGTATACAGTCCATGTAATACTTGTTCCTTTTTATCACAGTGACGCACAGCAGCAAAAGGGTACCTGCAAAAAATCAACAGGAAAGTATTATATACATGTATTTTCTCATTTTTAATGAATTTTTAATATATTTTTACAAGTGATGCTACAGTCCTACATGCGCATTTAGTTGCACACATAGAAGAGTAACTTATTTCAGCATGTTGGGGGTTTTTTTGCTGTTTTTTTTTTCGGGGTTTTTTTTTGTTTGTTTTTGTTTTGTTTTTGTTTGTTTTTTTTTTTTTTGTTTTTTTGTTTTTTGTTTTGTTTTTTTTGTTTGTTTGTTTTTTTTTTATAAAGGACACAAATCAGAAAAATACGCACTTGGCAGTATTCGGAAATTTTTCTTGCTACCCACTGGGCTACTCACTGACCAATATGCGTCAATACAAGGAAACTGGCGCTTGCTGGACCACTGACCAAGGAATGTCCAGATAAGGTCAGCCTAGTGCCTTACCGGCACTGAAATTGATTGAACTATTTGGTTGAACATCTTTGAGACCAAGACAAGGGTTAATCGGGATATAAACATGTGTATCTGGCAGATACGCACGACATATTACAAGATTACACGGGATTGCCGAGACATTTTTTAAATTTTTGCTTAAAATTTACAATGAAATTAACAATTTCGCGCGACCCAGACGAAGCCTGCAGGTCTATTCGTGTTCGAAACGTATATCACTATTAACCCAGCCAGCACTAAAACATATGAAGAATGACACGCTCATGTATGTCATAATTCAATACAAAGTACCTCATCCTGTTTTCAACGTAGGGGCAATGCCGCTCACACTGCGCACACTTTTGCCTGCTTAACTGAGTCTCCGGCCATTTTCGTGTATGGCTGATGGCCTGGTCCCACACAGTGCAGGCCCTTGCTGGCTTGCATGGTCTGCTGGGCAGACAACCCAGAAGTGCATTGATATCAAATATCTGTATCAGTCCTTTTGCTTCTGTGTATCAGTTTTTTATTTTATATATTTTATTAGAATACATTTTACCAGGGTAACCCGTTCAGTCCATGACTGTTCATCCACGGGGCCGTGGGGTACAAGACAAGATAAAAGTAGACATAGAACAAAGGTAAAAAATACATACGAACTTGGTGTAAATACAATCTATAAAATATTTACACGCTGCATTAAACTATTATACCTCACCGACGACTAATTAAAAAAGAAAGCTTTATACTGCTTCTTAAAAACCGATGGCTCATCACATTCCTTTATAAAAACAGGCAGGCTGTTCAAAATACTGGCCCCATCATACATAAAAAAAATTTTAAAAAATTCTTTCTTTGGAAATGGTGAAAAAATATAATTGCTCTCCAAACTTCTTGAATGAATGAATGAACTTTATTGACATATACCAGTACAGAGAAATGTCCAGATAAGGTCAGCCTAGTGCCTTACCGGCACTGAAATTGAATTGTATGCTGTTATGTCCCCAGATAAAATTACATGATCACATAAATAATTTGGTGCATAACCATGAATACACGTAAACATTAATGCTGCAGTGTGGAACTTTCTTCTTTCTCTTATGGTCTGCCATTTTAAACTTTTCACCAGACTTTTCACCTTTAAAATTTATTTTAGTCCTTTTGGTTCTATAGATAATAGGAGATATTGTGTGTACAAGAATGTACCGCAGTCCTGTCAGCACCGATGCCCGCTGCGGACAGAATATCGTTTCAATTAGACTTATTCTAAGCAGAAAAGGGTTGAATCATCTTTACGTACCTTATGACCCTTTAGCCAACAGTCCCTTGAACTCGTCCCAACTCACTTTGTGATCTCCATCTTTGTCCAGCTTCAGGAGATATTGCTGGAATCATAAAGGTCATTATCAGACAAGCCATGGACATCACACTTTGCTGCATACATGTAGATATCATCTGGTAATGATAACCATGCACATGAAAGAAGAAACCTCATTTTACTCGTTTTTTTGTTTTTGTTTTTGTTTTCATTCGCAAGCGCCATTAAAAGTGCATTGATTACTCCATTATCACATTTAATGTTAACTTTTCTTTATGACCAATCAAAGACAAAAGCACACGTTCTTCACGGTTACACGTGGGAACTGGTCATAATCATTATCAGTTTGCTGCTAAAAATATATACCATTCTTGCGGGTGTGTTTCTATCAATTATGCATGAAGGTCGAAATGGATTAAAACAACTATATTGTCAAGTGTCTAACAACGAAGACCAACCAAGTTAAACAGCAATAGAAGTTAACATCTGTGTACAGAGAAATTTAAACGTGCATTGGCAGATTTAGCTGAGCACCACAGCAATGTAAGGTAGCCTTCATTCTGTGGCAATGAGAGGCAACAATGTATCGCCAAATTTGCATGCAAATTTTTAGACGCAGATTCCTTTCAACACCTGTCGTCTACCAAGATGCAAAGGACTATCACATGTTACTTTGAGAATTGCATTTGCCTCTGCAATGCGAACAAAAGATTTCCCGCCAAATTTGTCCAAAAATACCGCGCGCAACTTGACATTGTGCTGTCAGAAGAATTTTTGTTGTTGATCGATTCATTGTTATGGAAAGTTGATTGTGTCTGTAGACGCTTCGCCCAGACTGTATTCCTCCAGGTGTCTTTTTAGCTTCTCGTATGTCTCTATTGCTGACAGTCAGCAAAAGGCGCTAGAGAAAGTCACAGCAGACGCTGTTACGTCCGCAACTAAAACATTTAAATGTCAGGAAAAGTTTCTAACATGTGCGTTCAATAATAGTAACATTTAGGAGCCACAAAATATTCCAAAATAAACTACACATCGCAGTCTTAAGTTATTCAACAAATGAGGAAATTGAGCGCAGTTTTACGCTTTCTTTCGTGTGATCCCTGTTTAATTTGCACAAACAAAAACCACATGGGAAATGCGTGGAAATGTGTTCATATTGAAGTAAAATATCTCAGGATTTTGGGGGGGGGGGTGGCAATGATTTCAGTTCCAACTAAGACTGAAATTGTCACGAATAGTACAAAAATTACTCTTTTCATTCTGCTACAACAAATATCAGTCAAAATTCGAATTGAATTGCCACATTTTCCAATGTACTACTTGCCTGCTAAGACAGACTAAGTTACGCCATCGTTACTGTGTGAACAATAGTCTGTTCAGCAGGCAAACTACTTTTTGACAAAAATAATGACTGCTTGCACGACATGAAAGTGGACGTTTTCTTCCAATACACAAAAAACACATTTTTAGGAGGGGGCCATTCTTACGCAAAATGTGTACAAATTTTCATTTTTTTTAAATATTTAAACTTATATTTGATGTTGCACATATTAACTGTGTCACGTTTAAGGTTTGTGTGGCGCACATGTGTATGAGAGAGAGAGAGAGAGAGAGGAGAGAGAGAGAGAGAGAGAGAGAGAGAGAGAGAGAGAGAGAGAGAGAGAGAGAGAGAGAGAGAGAGAGAGAGTATCACTTACCCCCGCATCAGCCTCTGCATCTGCAACTGTCTTGTCTGCAATACATTCTGGCTTATCGTCCATCCCATATAGTGTTTCCAAAACAGCTTTTAATTCAGCGGCGCTGATTTGGCCGTCGTTGGAGGTGTCCCAACGGTCGAAAACGGACTTGAGAGATTCCATGTTCAGCTTTCTTTCCGGCCTAACGCAGACGACAGGTAATCCCAGAGGACTGTTACTTTACGTTACTCAAGAGGAGGACAGCCGCCAAGTGAGCCTGCGATGGCGCGACAGGCTTTTATATGCCACGAGGTGGCCTACTCATGTGTGACCTGCCCCTAGGCGACAAAGGCAGTACCAATGTGTGGGAAATTGGTGACACTTCGAAATGCGCAGCAGATATCATTGGTGGCATTCCATTTGATGACACACTGTGCCTTATTTACCCAGCTTATCCCCTATCACTGACTTGGGCTGTTTGGATTCTGGCCCTTGTTTCCTGAAAAACAGCGTTGTGAACAGAAGAGAGGGAAAATTGAAGTAACTGTCAATGAGATACATTTTGTTGTACGTTTTCGACAGTTTTGTGAAGACATTCTTGAAAGAATAAACCCTAGTGGAAAGTTTAGCCTATTACAAATTGAAATGAAAATCGCGACCACGTCAGCATTTTTGCTCTGATGGTCCGGCGAAACAATCGGCGCCGACTTTCACAATCTATCTGTTTATCCTTGTGAGGAACTGACTTACTTTCATTCTTTCCTTGTCACTCTGTCTGTCTGCCTTCTTTCTTTCCATCTTCCCAAATTTGGTTCGGATTTTTTTAAGTGCAGTTCAAATGAAGTTCAATTGTGCGGTATCACGCATAAATAACACAGACATTTCAGCCACAGTCTAGAGTCAAAGCTGCTTTGAATTGATCGCTCGGCTGTTGTGGCTCTCATTTTATTTGTTTCGTCCAAAAAAGAGTATATTTGGAAGTTTGTTTAATCCAGGTATACCACTCAAACTAATCGACGTAAAATCAAAATGATTATGAAACTGCTTTACAATTTCATTCCCTGAGGGCAAGACAGCAGAAAATGATTCTGCAAAATCGAAAAGCATGTTAGTTGAAAAGAATAGATCCCTTAATTGCTGACCACAAATTTGGGGGTATCGGGACATCAGGACAAAACCTTTGTTCAAACCAAAAACATATGACTTTTTTCAATTTGGCGAATGAAATTTTATCCAGCAATACATTTGGGGCTCTGGTTCTCGCTTTCGCAAGAAAATATAGAGCCCACGCCCTCCCCCCCCCCCCCCCCCACCTCCCAACGGATTTGAAGGGGATGTATGGGTATTTCAATTTTGATGTGTTATCAGCCTTTATGCATGTTATATGTGTGGGGTACCTCTAACCCATCTTGCGAAGAGAGGAGCGTAAGGCGGTCTAGCTGCTCCACCTGTCGAGCAAAAAGTAAGACAACCCATACTTCAGATACTCTCAAGTCACAGAAAGCTCTGATAACCAGTAATCAACATGAGTAACTTGATTATGTTGGTGTGTTAGAGCCAGAGGGCGCCAGGAGCAGCCTGAACATGGTAGGCTTTGGCAATAACGGTTTCAAGCCGATCCAAAAAAAAAAAAAAAACTTTAACAATGCAACAATGCCTGTGTTGTAATTTCAAAAACAAAACATTTAAAAAAGCTGTCTTCCCATTAAATACAAAAACCTAGCAAACAGACGCGGTTAAGACCCCCTCCAGGTAAACAATATCCACCACGTGTGCAGATAATAAGAGAGGTCACCATTACCAGTTATCTGTATATTCAGCTGAATACACAATTCAATATACAGAATTCTTCAGGGCTAGAAATGTGTATTCCCATTCGATTGCATGTTTACAAGACTACATTTAAAGCTGCAAGAATCAAATTTATGTGAACACTTCAACTATGTACATAATTTACCACACAAATTTTGCTGTTTCTGCATTGAGTGGTTTTAAAGAGAACAAAGCAGTAAACTACAATGAAAAGTCATGGGAATACACAACTCTGGCCCTGAATGACTGAAATGCCCTCTGCAGGAGAGCACTAGAAGCTCCTGTTTTTGCTCTCCCTTATTCAGGCACCTTTCCCCTCAATTAGGTGTAGGAAACTAGCAGATATGTGCACGTTTCACCAGTCAATCCAGTATTTTAAGGTACAGTTACAAATCAGATATGACGGTAGAACCTATTGACTGGAGAGACCTCGTTTGCAGAAAAAAAATCCTTTATAAATGCCCTCTTATCGCGGTCTGAAGAGGGCGCTGTCTGTGCGGAGGGGGGAGAGAGGGAGGGAGGGAGAGGGAAACTGCCGGTGACGTTATCACAACCCTTCATATTGAGATGTTTTGTTTGTTGGCCACAACTGGCCAGGTGACCGCACATGGACGATGTCACCGTTCAGACGACGCTCTTGCCTGATCCGGTAGGCATTGAAACAAAAAAGTTTATGAATTGATCACAGTTTGATCATCCATGGTTTGATATAATGTCAATAGACTTGAACGGTGCCACCGTATAGACGAGGATCTGGCCTGATCCGTAATGTCGAGAAAGCAGTTACTGCGCCAGTCAGGCCTGCTTGAAGTTCCACTGAGCGGGAGGATGTGCCAGCACTGAAGAGTTCGGTGATAATTGTCACCCTGCCAGTTGTGCCTGTGGCCGTAATGGTACTAATGGAGGAACAAACAAAATGTCTCAATTCATGGGCTTGTGATAACGTCACCGGCAGATTTTTCCGCTGGACAGACAGCGCCCTCTTCAGACCGCAGTTTGAATCTTCCGGCCATGCCCAGACCTCGTTTGCTTCGCGAACTCGTAGCTCGTGCTCGTTCCGCCCTCAAGCTATTGGAGACAGCACTTCTAAAGGAAAAAATCCCTGCAAACCAGGCCTCCCCAGTCTAGTTAGAACCTACAAGGGAACAAATTTGGCCCAAAATTCTACATGGTACATTCTCACAAAACTCGAAGAGAATTCAAGTGGCCCCTGAAGCAAAAGAAAAACAAACAAAATCAATCTAAATGAGAAAAAATCTGAGTAGCACAAGGTGATTGAACCATAATGTGTCAATCCAAAACGCGTCACAGTGCCACCTGGCGAATCAGATGGTACTGACCCATGAAAGGTACGTCCCTAGCCAAGAGGGAAGACAAGATAATAAAATGCCTGGTACAAATCACGTATTGTTTTCAAAAGTAGATCTAGAATTTGCTGGGTGTAGTGGTGTATGGGTGTATTTTCATTTTGACAATCTGGACATTTCGGCCTAAAAACGTGAACAAAAACAAACTTTAAAATTGTAGGAGGACTGAGACAATTTTATGGTCAGCCGATGCAAAAGTAGGGACGTGACAACCACGATACATTAAGTGAGCAGCTCTTGTGATAGGTAATACCCATGAGTGATCATATATATTTCTGTGAGTTTGGTCTCGTTGTGTTTTGTTTGTTTTACTGTGGA
Organism: Hermodice carunculata; assembly: GCA_964020975.1. Lineage (NCBI taxonomy): Eukaryota > Metazoa > Annelida > Polychaeta > Eunicida > Amphinomidae > Hermodice > Hermodice carunculata. Next base: position 79,805,829 of record OZ026625.1, on the reverse strand, counting down.
TGGACTCAGTGACATAAGATAAAGTGCTCTGCTGTATCCTGCTTATATTGGTAGTGAAGTAAAAGAAAGAAAATAATAAACAAATGAAATGAGGAACATAAAGGTATATCCTATCTGACTTCCCATATGATGTCATGGATAATATGCACAGTTGTTAACTCTATCATGACCATAACTGGCAGAGATTTAATTTTTGCACAGTGGCATGTCCTAATTTTGGATGGGTTACTTAATTTAACCCAGAGCAATTTATTTTGTTACCATATAGCAACCCATTTTATCTTTAAACCCTCCATCCCTCACGAGCCATGTACAGATGGACGAGGCATAAGTTAGGAATTACAATGATGAATGGGGTACAGTGCATGATTCATATGAACGGCGATATTAAAGTAAAACCAACAAACTGTCAGCTACATTGAAAATGAAACATTTTATCGTCCTTTTGTTAGCTTACTTTTAGTTATACCTGAGTCCAGGTAGGAAATCAATAAACAGCTGATAATATTAACCCCTTCCCGGTCACAGTACCACTTAGTCAATAGCTTTTCTGAGCGCGGGTTGGGCGCATTAGCTTTCAGTCAACTGAAAATGAAACATTTTATAGTTCTGCGGTTAACTTACTTTTAGTTATATCCGAGTCTAGGTATGAAATGAAAAAAAAAGATAGCTGATGCTATTAAGTAGGTTTGAAAAAAAATAAATGCAACTTCCAAGCCCAATGTATCGTCCAGTACAAGCACTATGCTGACACAGATATGCAGATATTGTGAGAGTATCAAATTTTAAAATTAACAAAATATATGTATTTACACAAATTAGACTAACATGCAGAAGGCTCCAATAGTAGTAGAATTTCATTGTAATTTACAATGAATGTATTTCTACGATACTCCGGTATTAAACACAAAATGCGATATAGCCTTGTATACCAAAAGTACCTCAACCGATATACCAATATACTCCACAAATTTTTGAAAGCTTTACTGACAGTAAACAAGCATAAGAAAATATAATATGATATATGTAGATCGATTGATTTGACTATACAATTCTCCGCTTGAAAACAATGTTCCAATGGCGCACCATTAAGCACTCGTGGAACTGGTATGTCAATATGACGTCTTAAAACACTAACAAAACAAGCTACAGTTCATGAGATCAATTTATCTCAGATTCACAAGACGCGCAGAATATATACTTATTCTTGACAAAATGTTGTCCAACCAGAGAACGGTTAGCTGAGTCGTCAAAAAACTGACACGAAAAACTTATAGTCGTTCTGTAGATCAGTATCCTGACTGAAGGCACCCTGGTGGTTCATTTACCCAGTTAGAAAAGGAGATGTATGCCCTGGGAAATTAAGGACTAATTCATCTTAACAAACATGCTCTAATAAAGTATGTAGGACACAAATTTTCTTTTCCTTTTTAATCAGGCACGGCATGACTGGGAACAGTATTTTCACGGGGTACAAGGACATCGTGTCGTTTATTTAGACCTCATATAGCACGAAAGAGTTAACACTTTGGAAAGCAAGGAGTGTACCACAATGCATGTAACAGGCGTTTATGATGGAAACCGGGATATCAGTCTCATGACCTGAACGCAGCGAAGACCATTTACAAGAAGTGACCATCGTCGGAGGATTTGAACCAATATTCCATGATGTATCCATTGACTCTTGTTTCCAGATCATGTCCATAGCTTGAAACGAAGTGCACTTCAGGGACACCCATCTTCCGCAGGTGACACGCATTGCCTTCAACATTCTGCAATTATAATGCTGCTACTGGTATATTAGCATTATGGAACTGTTGTTTACACATATTATATGAAACAACTGGGAAACCTGATGTGTGCAATATGACCTCACATATAAGAAAGTGAATAAATAAATAAATAAATTAATTAATTAATTAATTAATTAAAATAGGGTAAAATGTTATTCTCATATCCGGCTTTCATTTACTACACAAGTATCTGATACAACCCTGTATCTATTAGTAGAATGCAAATTACAATTTTACTTCCATTATTGGCAGCAGTGGCATGTTCATCGGTGCTCTCTACATTCAAAGATGCTTCATTAGACTTTGGTAAACATCCTGTCTGATGTGTTGCAAGGGCATTTTATGCTGTTATAAGATGAAATCGTATGTCTACCGAGGTGTGTATATGGAGAGCGGGATATATTTCAGTACCAGTCCATTTTATTTTTATGACGTGTCTTATGCATAATTAAAAATAAATAAAAGGCAAAACAGTTTCACTTATGTTGTCGCGGAATTGTATTTCAAATATTGGTTGGTAGACTGAAGTGCATGTCGATCAGATCCAGTCATAATTTTCTTATTGAATTATGGGCTATCATAAAATTTTGGAACAAAAGGTCGTGATTTGCCATTTGTTTTACGTACCACTCTGTGACTTTGGTCAATGTTCTTCTTCGTAATGTCTAACTTCCTGACATTTTTTGCCATCTTTCTCATAATTACGCTTCTATGTCGATTATATCTGGACAGAGTTGAGTGTCAGACTACACTCTCTGCCATCTGGGACCAAGCGTCTTTCTTTCTTTCTTTCTTTCTTTCTTTCTTTCTTTCTTTCTTTCTTTCTTTCTTTCTTTCTTTCTTTCTTTCTTTCTTTCTTTCTTTCTTTCTTTCTTTCTTTCTCTCTCTCTCTCTCTCTCTCTCTCTCTCTCTTTTTCATGTGAAATGTATTATATCTTTTTTTACTATTTTACTACAAACGTTTGTCTCTTGGAAAAGTCAAGTCATACTGTATATGAGTAACAGGGGCAGGTGATCCATAGACTCCTAATGTGTAAAGCTGCACTGAGCATATGGAACTATACTATTTGGAAATGTGGACCTGTGTAACTTTTCATGTTTTGGCTGATTTACATTAAAAACTCCAGTTAGATATACGTGATAAATTAAATACAACTAGATTCTCCATGCATGTTTGCGCATGAGATGCAGTAAGCTTCAGGCTCATTTATTTTAATATCGGTATGGTAGACTCTCCTAGGTGTGCCTGTGGAACGGCGAATGAGGATGCTTTTCATTATTTGCGAATGTACGAAGTACAGAACTTATCGTGATCAACTGCAAAGTTCGATCTTACCTCTTGCATCCTTTACTGTTCAAACGCTTCTATTTGGGTCACAGAACTGCACTTTTGATGAAAACATTTCCATTTTTAAATCAGTACATAATCTCAACAGCCAGATTTGACACTTGATGGTATGATATATATACTTTTCAATTTCAGTTAGAAATGCTAAGTTAACTTATACAGGTATTAAGGCCCACTCCAAACAATTCTACACCTATCTGTAAAGATGTCTGGTGGTATATAATTCTTCTTCTCGTGTGGCTTGCCACTCTATCTGTACCAGTCACTGTAGTAGCGTTTCTCTTTGCACTCGTCCTGTACATGTTGTCAAGCGTTTCATTTTCCCTCTTCTGTTTTCAAGAGGGATCCATATAGGACTGTGTCCTGTTTCCCAATTGATTTAATAAAATATGTCTAAACCAACTAGATTCAGTACAACTAGCCTAGTTGTACATCCAGTCATCGCATTTTCAGTAAGGATAAGAGTACTGCATGCAGCAATTTTGCTCTCACTCAAACTGTATTCATGTTATATTATAAGTTATCACATGGTTTGGTCGACCGAAGGTCGAATGACAATAATACAGGGGCGGGGGGGGGGGGGGTGGGGTGTACAGGGCTCATACAGACCCAATCATGTAATAATCTTATTACCATTCGCACAAAAAAGACACTTGTTTTAAACTTCAAAGAGTGTTCTTGTAAAAATCAAAGGCAAACAAAACTTCTGTCTTCCAGTGAGTCCAATAGCCGGCGTCCTCTATCAGCAGTCATTTTGAGGGCAAGACACAGGGGCAGCTGAACCTTGCACAGAAGCACGCTTGTGATTGGCTAAAAGTTTGAAGTTGATTTTTAGAACAACACTCTTGATTGGCTATACAGAAATTGAGCACAGAGTGGTGATCCCGGTGTGTTGATATAATTTATATCAGCTTCACTTGAGCTTTCAGGGCCATGATATTCAGACTGGTAACGATCTCTCAATACAGCGGCAGGACAACGATTTTCTTGGTGTTGTACCCCACAATTGTTGATAGAGGGCAAGCCAAAAGGTATGAATTGCAGTAATAAGTTTGGCCTGCTTGGAGTGGTGGAAAATGATTTGGAGTAGAAACCTATTGCATCATTTAACTATTTTGCTTGTTCCAGTATAATTCAGGTATCATTTGATTTTAAAAAATCGGCATATGTTTTTGTTTCCAGGGAAATGAAAAAAAACATGTCGCTTGAAAAATATTCCTGGCGCGGACATGCAGAATCAAAGAGGGAGGTGTTACGCTACTTATACAACCCGCAAAAAATGTAAACAGACCAGGTTGCAGTCTGCACCTTCCAAAATAACTTATAGGCCTAAACCTAAACATGTCCTATGTCAAATTGTCCCGTATAATATTCTGAATCATCTAAGAACAAGTAAACCCAGTCACCATTGGGAAAATTTTAAGATATTATCGTTTGCTACAGCCAAAGTACTGACAGCAATCACGCCGCCTTGCGCGGTGACTCCGAGTACTCACATTGTGGCCATGTGTATTCAGTCACTAGGCTGAGTCCCACGGGCACTGGGCTTATTGAAAACTGACCTGTCAATAATACTGCACACTGTCCCTGTCAATTTGAGGGAAAAAATATGTTCCTGTGGAATTAGGTAAGAGACAGCCCCCTGTACCTGTAAGAGTCATTTCTAATATGCACTTTATAATCCTTCTGCCCGGAAGCCGGCCGAATTACTCACGTAATACCGGGGTGCATATTTTAGCAGACCCCCAACTCACTGGTTTTTATTCATTAGATTAGACATTGCTCAAATAAGAAATGGTGTATTAGATATGCCAAGGACATTTGTGTAGAAAATATAAAACAAAATGCTACAATGTAAATAAATGCGAAATCCAATTTAACAGTGGTGCCACCTTGCCGGTCCTTACAATGGGCCAATGGCGCATGTTCAGGGACCTAATTTCATGACACACCCAAAACCAATTACATTACAGTGAACCTGAAAGTTCTGAAAGTTTCACCCTGCATACGAGGAAGAATTCTGTGTTTATCATTTAATCTACCTGAAGTACACATATAGTCATCCTGCACTTACACCATGGTGTGATAAAATGCTAGCTCAAAGCTTATTAGACAGCCTATAGACAGGTTAAATTGATACCTGCTATATTCCAAAAGGTGAGGATCATGGAAATTTGACTATAAGATATGGACAGCCAACCATGAAAAGGTCGAGCAGCACCATCCTTAGGCGAATTTAGAACTAAGCCAGATATCTCCTATATATAAGATACGCCGGACTTGTTTATCAATATCACCCACGTTTCTCCACCTCATCCTACAAGGGGTGAATCATGCCAGTCTCCTTTAACTACTGGGTCGAATTCTGCGAGTTTTTAAGCAGGGAACTATACACGTGTTTGAGGAATTCATGGGGCCATAAATTATTAAACAGACCTGTATAACAACTCTATGATGAGACCCCGATAATTTTGCATGTATATCAGACAATTGTTCTACTCCTCAGGTTTATTGGCTGGAGCTTAGGATTCAAAACACTAAAGGAGTCATGCACTCCTTCCTGGCAGAGCTGGCCACTGCAATGATTGGCACATTGCAAGACAATGGAAAAGGGTCTGGCAGCGCCCTTTTTAAGATTTATAATTTACGTGGGTTGTTACATGGATTCCTGACTGGCTGCATGAATTAAAAAAAATATACCTTGTTTTGACATGTCCTCGTCAGCCGGGTTACTGCAGCCGTTCCACTGCTCGCTTGAATTCCATCCAGCTCACTTTTTCATCCCCATTTTCATCAAGCTCTGCCAAAAGCTTCTGAAAAAGAAATAATTAATATTAATATTATATCATTCTTATTTAGTCTGACTGATAACCCCTCTATCGTTCGTAAAGTACAATGGAATTTTCACTTCAACGTTGAAAAAGGTGCCACTAATCTCGAAAGTAACTGCTGCGATATAATAGAAGTTTTGGCAGAAGTATCGTGCGCAAAGTTAATGGGTGACAAACGTTAGCATGTGCATTATTTCCAAAACAAAAAAAGGTTCCATTCCTACTCTTCCCATATGCCTATGTCCAGTCACTAGATTTCTCTGTTGAGTCTTGTCACCGTGCAATATGTGTTAGGCTCGATCATGTGACAGAGTATCTGGTGGTAACTGCACGTGGCAATACTGGACAATGATGGAGCATCATGCAATAATTAACAAAGCAACCGTGTTTGGTTGTTTTAACGGGTTATTCCAACTTCACTTACACAGAGCAAAGTTGCAAAGAGCCCCACCCTATTTATTGTTCTGTATCACTATAGGTTACCAAGAATCCAAGTCCTACGTTGAATGTCTGACAAAAACACATACACTAATACCAATAGAACATTTCAATACGAACTAGCCTTGTTATTTTTGTCTTCGTGTCCAACAATTTGCTCTCATAAAAATGGCTAAATGGTCAAACAAAGAGACAAGTATATTTCTAATAATACGTTATTCATGAGAGACAAGTATATTTCTAATAATATATTATTCATGAGAGACAAGTATATTTCTAATAATACATTATTCATGAGAGAAAAGTATATTTCTAATAATATATTATTCATGAGAGACAAGTATATTTCTGATAATATATTATTCATAAGTACATCACGAACAAGCCCGGAAATGTACCGAGTATTGTACTGGACATTACAGAATGCAAATACTGATGGGCCTGCACTGAAGTTGTCCGTGTGGGAACATATGTATAGTGTCCATAGACAATGATGTGGGCAGGTGTTAAACAGAAGCCACAGTGAGATGACACTGCCAGTAACTAGAAAAGCTTTGCTTACAGAGATATTTAGGTGTAACTTTTAACTATATTGATACATCTGCATGAAACTAGAGCAGTCCCCACCGACAGACTGGACCCCCCCCCCCGCAAAATCTGAGTAGTGGTTAGCAGGCCTACTCTGCCCCTCAATACTCCCCAAAGCACCCACGGTCCAACATGGTTGTCGTTGCTTCGTAATACACGTACTCTTTCGTGATGGCTGCCGTGACCTTGACCTACACACCTTGGTCATTGTTACTTCATGACATACCCTTTAATGACAGACAATAGCCATACAAAGTAGAATGAAGATCTGAGCATTTATGAAGAGATATAACAGAGATGATGGTCGCGACCTTGACCTACATAGCTCAAGGTCATTGCTGCTTAATGATGCATCTTTAGTGTCAAAGAACTTAAAGCTTGAAAATATGAGCATTTATGAAAGAGATATAGGTTGTACTAAACCAAAAACACTATGCAACCTTAACCTGGATAGCTCCCGGTCATTTTTGCTTTGTGACACACCCTTCAGTGACAAGGGATTAGCTACATTGTAGGCAGCCTACATACAGTTTGAAAATCTGTGTATTTATGAGGGAGACATAAGCTGCACAAAAATACCCAATGTGACCTCTACCTATACTGGTGCTTCATGACACATCCTTCGGTAACAGAGAATGGCCAAACAAAGTTTTCAGACCTAAGTATTTATGAAGTAGTTACCGGCCGCACCAAACCAAAAACATGATACTAGCTGCGGCCCTGACCTACACAGGCACGGTTCAAGGTCATTGTTGCTTCATAACACATTCTTTAGTATAAAACAATAATAACACAAAGAGAAAGATCTAAGCATTAATGAAGGCGATCCAGGCCAGACAAAGCATATGATGCCTGTTGTGACCTTGACCTACAAAAAGTTGTTGTCACTTCGTGACACATCCTTATGGTACATGGAATAGCCATGCAAAGTGTGTTGATGATGTGAGCAATAATGAAGACATTAGACTCTGGACAAGATTATGTCAACAGACGCACGGACATGCTTAAACCAGTGTACACCAACACTTCTTTGCGGAAGGGGAGTTGGGGATGGGGGGATCCTCGCTCGTTGTCATACAAGAAAGAATACGCTCAACTTTTTAAAAAAATGGCATTTTAATCATGGTGGCGGTCATCTTAGACTTTGAAACTCCAGAACCGGGCTTTATTTGCAAATCTTAATTCAGCGACGTATCATTACTTTCGATGATTCAATGAAAAAGTCTTAATATCCTAAAATAACATCCATTAGTTAAAAAAAAAAAAACAGAAACAAAAAAAAAAATTTAAAAAAACCCTTAAAATATCACGATGTTTAAACATGATCCTTTTTGGCAAAATTGCAACAAGCTCATGCATTTCCAATTATTCGCCTTTTTTAATTAAAAGCTTCTTCATATCCTATTTTCACTATTTTCATATGATTTACACGTATGCATATGATCGAAGAAGGAACTGTCATTTTTTTCCTGGCATACAAAATTCTAATCCTATAACAACTTCCGTGGAAATTATGCATTGCAATCAAAAGTTATCCTCTGAGGCTGTGCAGGTACCAATTGATAGCTACTTGGCCTCCAGGCAAAATACTGTCTATACGCATAATCAAAATACTATATTTAGCAAATATCCATTGGATCAGCAATAGTTTTATACAACGCATTGGTAGAAAATTAAAATCCCATGCTTATCGTCGTTTTCCAGATACTCAAGATTTAAAAGTTGAGAATGATGTTCCTATAAATAGTATTATTTATCATCCAACAACTTTTGCTCAATATTCATACTAAAAGATGCATCATGGTCCTAAATGTGCACATTGTAAGTCGATACCAGAATAGAATATCTATTATAGCTTATGAAGATATGAAAGATTCCAAAGTTGAAATATTCCTAATTAAAATAATTTGATATGCTTCATCTTTTGTTCAGTTTTCCTCATATGTGCAGTGGACAATTAGGTTTAAGCTGAAGTTGGAATGCCATCGATATCTTATAAAAGGAGGTATTAAGGTTTTGGAATACCACTGATTTGTATGATATAAGTACTTCTCCTTTGATACCATGCGCCAACTTTTAGTTATAAATTGGAAATATGATGTTATAATTGCTTTTCAGGATAATAAAAGTTATTTAATTTCCAAATCCATCTAATTTGTTTTAAGACCGAAGCAAAAAAATAATGTACGTAGACTCAAATTTATATATAATCACTTGAATGCACAAATCAGTACACAGAAATTCCGATGAGCTGCCTATACGCATTCCCAGTGGACTGTATGTTAACACAATATTGTAACATATACCCCGCCCCATTCACTTTTACCACATGGACAGCTTATTACCATTTAATATTAACATCACTATCAAAATCCTGGACGCATATCGGAATTAACCCCTTCCATCGGTGCACCCGTTGTGAAGGTGTGCATTTCCTAAATAATAATAATAATAATAATAATAATAATAATAATAATAATAACAATAATAACAATAATAACAATAATAATAATAATAATAATAATAATAATAATAATAATAATAATAATAATAATAATGATAATAATAATAATAATAATAATAATAATAATATCTATCTGTACGGCGTCGGGTGGCGTCCATCTTAACCATGCACGGCATTGCTACCCTATTTATCCTATAGCTATGGGATGTATTCCTACATAATGTATCTTGTCCTTCATTATTGTGAATTGTGCAACCGCTCTATCTTTTCATGTACTAGAGGGATTAATATAGGGCACTGCCCTGTTTCCCGATTATTTTTCATTAAATATGTTTAAACTAATAATAATAATAATAATAATAATAATAATAATAATAATAATAATAATAATAATAATAATAATAATAATAACAATAACAATAACAATAATAATAATAATAATAATAATAATAATAATAATAATAATAATAATAATAATAATAATAATAGGGTAATTAGTGACATTTTGATGGGATAATTAAATCGGCTTTCTCTTTTGTGTAAAAATTTATTGAGAAAATACGACATAGGTTGGTTTTTAAATTTTACGGATATAACAAACGTTACTAAGCACCATAATGCATCAGTCAATTGTAAGCCCAGATACCCGAAACCTCGGGTCATATAGATTTATATTCGGGAATTTCCGAGGAAATTTTTGCTTTGTTTTGAAACTTGGGTTTCTGGTGAAGTTGAATTTCAATATCAAAACGCAAGTCCCTTGGGGAAACAAAGCGCGAAATATGGCGGCACCACTAGTGAGTGGACAGAAATTCTACGAGGGGTCCCTCAAGGCAGTATACTAGGGCCCCTTTGTTCAATATTTTCATGAACGATTTCTTTTACTATATAGAAAAGCAATACGACATTTATAATTATGCTGACGATAATACACTGTCTTTTCATGCTCACAATTTGTATGTTATGAAAGAAATCCTTGAATGTGCCGCCAACATGGGCATTGAATGGTTCAGACAAAATGGTATGCAAGAGAATCCAAATAAGTTTCAAGCTATGTTATTAGGTACAAAAATGATCCTGATGAAAATGACTTCAAATTTCAAACTGATGGTTTTACCATAAATACAGAAAGATACTTGGTGTCTATATAGACGGAAATTTGAAATTCCAGGGTTACGTTACATATTATCTGTAAGCAAGCTGCAAGGCAAATTTCTGTTCTTAGAAGGTTCTCTAATATTCTAAATATCAAAGAAAAGCTCTCAATCTTCAATACCTTTATATTGGCAAATTTTAATTACTGTCCACTAGCATGGAATCTATGTGCGCAAACAAATTCTACGAAAATGGAAAAGATACAGGAAAGAGCTCTCCGATTTATGTATAATGATTTTTCTAGCACCTATGCCGAACTTCTGGTGCACTCCCAGAAACCCTCTCTTTACAGGTAGACTAAGAAAACTATCCATTGAAGCATACAAAATTATATCTGAAATATGCCCGGCTATTCTTGACGATGTTTGACAAAAAGTAATTTAGATATGAACTTCGGGATGAACGCCAGCTCGTTCTGCCCAAATGTGGTTCTGTCACCTACGGTTATAATTCTCTGAGGTACCAAGGGGCCAAGATATGGAACGCTCTACCTCCTGCTCTTCAGCAAGTTACCACTTTAAATGAATTTAAGACTCTGGTTAACAAATGCCCTATATGCATCCAATGTAAAACCAGAATTTCGGTCTGACTTAATTTCCTTAACTCTTAATTTGAAAGCTATGGCTCTGTAAATGGACTGGCTGTATATATTCATCTGTTTTCAGTGTATATTCATTATCTTTTATCCCGTCAATTGATATCACTGTGGAATAATAGCTGCTTTGGCGCTAATGTTCTTTGTTTTATTTGCACTCGACTTGATCAAATAAAGGTTATTATGATGCACCGCGGCTTTACATTTTCTGTCGTCTGGTCCAGGAGGAAAACGCCTGGGAAATCAGAATCAATGGGTGGAGAATTGTGTTCACTGGAGTTTTCCACTAACATTACCTTGGGATTGGGGCTAGAGTAGGTTTCAGTCCCAACAGACAGGGGAAATTTCTTGCATGTCTTCCTCAAAATGTTCGGCACTTAAAATAATTTACCACCGCGCAATAAGAGTAATTCATAAATCACTGCGGACCTGTTGTTGCTACCAATGTTGCTAGGAAACAGAACCATGCGTCCACTATGATGAGGACACTTGCAGCAAATTTGTTCCTGAAGATCTGGACATTACACTTTTTCTGCCAAACAAATAAAAATTCTGCAAAACTTTTCTTTTGAAGCAGATGAACGACTTCTTTCTCTTAGGATTTTCCTTTCTGAGATTGCTATTTTTTACTATAAAAAAAGCTTTTGGGCCTGCTAAATATATGGATTCGTCCTACTTCATATCAAGTTCCTTGTTGCACGATAAGGGGCACATGACCACAGTTACCTGTGAATACTTCAAATGAAATTCACCACCCATTCAAGGGGTTATGGGTAGCAATTGGCTGGTGCATAAACCCAACATGAATTAAATCTTCATAGAACTGGGAATATGGGTACATGAAGTCGTACCAAGCAAAAACGGGGGGGGGGGGGGGGGTACTGTATGAACGTTGCACTTCACGAATCACATGTTGGGTCCTGCTGCACCAGTGGAAATACCCATACTGCCAGTCAGAACACCTGCCACCACATCACGAGAACTGTATTCACAACATGCCACACCGCCATGCATGGCCATTCATACCATGTCAACCCGTATCACAGTGAACACTTTTCTGCACGGGAAAGCATTCCAAGTGCCCAAAAACGCATTAACAACATATCATGTTTTCATCAAATTTTTATATACACTTTATTCGTGAATCACAGGTTTCGTCTTATGTAAGATGAGTATAATGAGTCTTTATTTTTCTATTATGAATAATGTTTTATATTTCCTTTCGCCTCCGAATTTTTAATTTGAGAAAGTTCAAACCGAATGCCCTTCACGTACTTTCAATTACTGTAAATCAATAATACAAGCAAACTGCTCTTCATCCTTTAACTGTACCTCGATTATTTTTCATTCAACGACTGACCCTAACCATCTAGGCTTATTTGTTTTCTTGAGGAATCTGAAAACTGAACTTTTCACCTTGTTCTGTTTTTCGCCAAAAATGCACTTCTGTTCAAATATAAACCGAATCGAAATACATGCATGTTTTATTTTCACTATATATATATATATATATATGTATATATATCTGAAGAGATTAGTATTTTTAAATGAAATAGAAAGCATGATTTGATGAAAAATATCCGGTGTGGTCTTTATGAGAGGTATATTTTTTGAAAATATATGAACTTCTACATTATACCTCTAATTGCATGCAGTATATCAGCAATTAACGGTATATATCTCAGTCTTCGAGAGTTTGCCCTAGAAACAAAAGCAGCCAATGTTTATAGTCGCAGTGCGTAAACAATGTTTGCTCCACGGTCTAGGGCGAAGCTAAGGCTTGTTGGACACCAAAGTGATTTTGCTCCCTTTGGATCTTGCATTGTTTTGTGCATTGTGCATGGCTGCAGCGACAGTACATCCGTAAGGTTCAATCCAGTTAGGCAGGATCTTTACGCAGTTCATCGCCCAATTATCACATTCGTTTGTTTCTCTGCAAACGTCTTGGAGTTTCTCTCCGTTTCTTGCTCGGGGGAATTTTAGATGCTGTTTTGTCTCAATTAGAGATATCTCTGTCTGGAGGCCTCGGCTGTCCAGCAAGCACATCCCACAAAACAAACTTGTGTAACTCTGTGACGGTGATAAACCAACCTACGGCCGCCACGGGAATATTTGATGGCACAGTCCGTTCATCCCTCAGGCGCAACATGAGTTATTTTTCGCTGACGGTAGATTTGAGAACACCCAATCAAGAGCCTTCGACAAGTCCAAAAAGGCAGGTAGAAACTATATGTTATACTGGTCCCTATAATTTGAGATGTTTACCTGGATGAATTTACCTGCGATAAAATAAATAAAATACACTGCATGATCTAATATATAAATGATCACAGATGAGAATTTGCGTGTTTGGAGGTTCATGTTACCGTCTCCCAAAAATTTTCTCAGAGTAGTTCACATACAGTTTAAAGATGGCGTGACCATTGAAGTGTGCAAGTGTATCAGTTTTAATTTAACCCATGCCTGCGGTAATAAGTGAATATCGTCTGGCATAGGCCAATGTCCCTCTGCATATATCAATAAGAAATTGCGGTGAACCATTAATTCGTAATGCTGGCTATAAAGCTCAGATTTGCAAAGAATTATGATGTATCTATTAAACAAAATCTTTAACACATTAACCACTTCGCGTTTGGTAAAATAGATGATGATGATGATGATGATGATGATGATGATGATGACGATGATGATGATGATGATGATCAACGTGATACATTTTACGCATTGAATAGTGATGACCAATGCGAGACAATTCACATTTTGAATAGTGAAAAGCTAAATACACTCATTGTTCCATATTGATTGACAAAATCCAATGAATCAAAACATATGCATGTTTTACATCGGACACAGTATTTGTCAAGAAATTGTTGGTTGTGAAATTTTGTTTCTGTAACTCATATACATACCCTAAGAGTCTAGTGCATTTTTCAGTTCTTCCCAGGTAACTGTCCCTTCTTCATCCTTCTCCAAACTGGAAATCAAGTTCTGCAAAACAGTCAGTAACTTTAATTCTCATGGGAGTCCAATCACTATCAACCATGCGCCCAATATTGACAAAAATGGTATTCATGCCCCGAGAAATTGAGACGAAGCGAAACGAAAACGAAACGGCAGTCATTACATGTCATGAAAATAGGGATTCTCGAGTTCGAAACTGGAAGGATACATGTTGGACTCACTAACAAACGATGCAATATGCTGTAAGCAAACATGATTATTTTATACCACGCGTTCTTTACTACAGGTTGGCAATATCAAATCGTCAACATAGCTCTTGCATTCTTAACTTGTACGCTTTTGTAGTAGGAATTTGTGAAAGAAAGAATTCTATTTATAAGCCCATCTATAAACCCTCACAAAGATCCAATTTGCGCGGGAAAAGTCTGGGTTAACGAAGCAGTCACGTGCCATCGCAGACGCCTGCGTGATAAGTGTGTTTCAATGCTTGTGATACACAGGCTGGCGATGGGGCGGAGTTACAAGCACGCCATTCAAAATCTAAGGCATGACCTCCAACTGAACTCGATTTTCGCGGGCTCGCCACACCAAGCGCCCATTCATATCATTCTAACGTCCATTCAGGACATTCCAACACAGGACCACATTGCCAGACAGACACGCCCACAGAGCTGTCTGACTTCCCGTCTTACGCTTCCGCGGGGACACCAATCAACCAATACGGTCAGCTGCATAAAAAACCTGTCAAGTCTCGGGTACCCCATTTGATTTGAGTCTCCATTTTTTGACATTCGCTTCTGGACTTTTCTGCCTAATTTGGACAATCTCCCCCTCGACACGCTCCCTTCTTTATTCTTTGTTAAATGTAAATCCTCCTTCCTGGGTGCCAAAGATCTCCCTATTGTTTGTCAGGGGCTGTTGACAGAACTGTAACATGTACTAAAGCACAGGAATTTGCATCAGAAAAATAAAAATGTGTCAATGTCAATTATCGTTGTTTGTGTTGCTCTCTGATCGAGGGCGCCGGATTGTTGGTGCAAGTCACTTTACTAAAGTGACTTGCGCCCACAGTCCGGCGCCCTCGATCAGAGAGCAAGACAGAGAGCGATAATTGATATTGTCACATTTTTATTTTTCTGATGCAAATTCCTGTGTACCAGAGTTTATGTCCTGCTCTGCAGGTTTCATCCGCGCGCTCTGGGTGCTCAACGACAACGTCCTGGAGATCAGTGTGACTCAGTTGTGCATGTAGTCGCTTGAGGGTCAAGTCACTACGCTAAAAATGTGGAGCAAATTTGCGTGTACAAACACTGTCTACAAAACAAACACGTGACTTGATGACGGGCGCCGTCAAACAAGTACAAGCCGATACAATTCTTTGTAAATCTTGGTTTGTTCTGCTGTTTGTTTACGGCATTTGAACCGCTTCATTTTTTTCTCAAAATTCTCCACGTAAAAGTAAAATTATGTTGCTTTTATTTCTGAGAGCAAAGTCGGCTTGTTTTTTCTATTGAGTCCCCGCCACTCTCACCCTTCACCCTCCCCCCTCCCCGCGCGCTCCTTCGGCCGTCAGAAGATGCCCTCTTGTGGAAATTACACAAACTGCTGCTCAATTGGCAATCTGGTGCCGATGTTCTTCATGCACATATGCATCTTTATATGTAAAAATGCAACACTAGTGTAACAGAGGGGAAATATGTTCAGTTTTTCCTATTAAAGGGTATGCCTTGTATACCTGTGGAGTTACATGAGCTGCAGATTACATAAATCATGCACTGTAATGAATTATATTTGGCACTTGCTCACACAATGGACCTCACCGATTAGCCTAGTGCTTGACCGCTACCGTTTGACAAGAATGGATGGGACAAACGGTAATTACAAAATAAAATATGCGTAGTGAACTGGTTAAAACACCTTTTGTTTTAAAATAAATAAATAAATAAATAAATAAATAAATAAACAAATAAATGAATAAATAAATACAACTGATTGCGGAGCTGGCAAAGCAAGTGTTAACCTTACCTGCAAAGCGAAAAGAAAATACTAAAATGCGCTACAAATGTGAAATAAACACCAGCCGCAGGACAGAACGGAGATGACAAGCGTCGCCTAGACAAACTAGACACTAAAAATACGCAAGGTTCCAAGACCGACTGAATGATGACTTTTGAACGGGTATTTTGGAGGTCCCAATATGCTGGCACATGAAATAATTTTGCCCCAGCACAGCATAAAGAAAATAGAAATGTTCAAAAATAATACCCAGCACGAAGCACGGAAAATTATAGGGCTTTCAGTACGCTGGTACAGAAACTAAAATGCCCATGTACGCTAGTGCGCAAATCCCATTTTATCCCATTCATCTCGCAAACATCTGTGCATCACACACATATTTAATCGCTGCTCGGTCCATGAAATTCATCCATTTATATGCCACGTACACTCCTAAAAGTAGTGAAAACATTTTCTTTGCCACAACCAAAAGGACATGATGGTGGCGACCACACCAGTTTTTCCTCATTGTATTTTGAAACCAGCCACGCACCCGTTTTATGATACCCGTGAAGGATATATTTAACAGAACTGAATGATAAACTCAGTCAGGAAATGCAACACTTGTGTCAAAGAAAACAAGACTTTTTCTGTAGCTTTACAAAATTGATTGTAAGAAGCAACTGCTGGTTGAGCGCGCCGTCATATGGAGTGAAATCGTACAGCTACTCCTAAATACCTGACAAAAAGGTTTCTTTTCGAATTTTTTAACAAAACTTAATGACGAGATTATACAACGGTTATTCCCATCACTGTTGTCATCAACAACTTATGTATCGTGGTCACATTAGTTTTCTTCCATTCTGATGTGTATACAGTTGGATCTCCAATTAAGATCACCCGTAAAAGAGACATTTTCTTTTATTTAGACTGCCGATCTACAGTTTGTTTATCCTTAATTTGATTATATCCCTTATTAAGACCACTTCACAACTGAACCCACATTTTTTCAGTCGTTCATGTGGTCTTGATAAGCAGAGAGATTGTCCTGCACTTGCTTAGACAGAGATTCAGTAATCTCACAAAGGGATTTAGAAACACCGGGACTGGAATGACCTCCTTTAACGTCTTCGCGCTTCCACCGTCCGATTTTGCAGCTTTGCAAGTATCAAGACTTCAGTACATAAAGAATTAAACTTTTCGCGACCAGCAAGTTTCAGGGTGGGTAAAGCCTCTAGTGGAATAGATTGTATTTAGAACATGCATTGGGCCTGGGCTAGAAAGTGAAAGGCAAAGTTATTTTTTGGACGAATTATCAAGATAAACAGTCCCACAATGGTCTAGAGCAGAAATTAGAGGCTTGTGATTGCCCTTCGTGAAAAAAATAAATGTTCTACCACCACTCTTTATCTAAATTATTTAATCGGCACTGGATCACTCCGTTGCATCAACAATCATTGTAATCCTCTTCCGTTGTTCTCAAAATTGTCATTACAAACGTTTCTCAAGTCCTTATATTTGTAGTAAATTACAATATGCCACCCCTGTTAAGTTTTACCAGGGACGTGCTATAGCACGTCCCTGGTTTTACAGCTTCATTATTCAACATATAAAAAATCCTGGCAGTGGTGGTTCTTGAGGACTTTATTGCCTAACAAAAATTAAAGTAGCTGAATGCTGAGGCGTTGTCCTTAAAGTGAGGGAAAAAAGAAAAGAAACGGACATTTGAAGATCGATCATGCTGTCTACCGTTGCAGGCAGGAAATCTTGGTTGTGCACATCGCATGCGGGTTTGAAAACTCTCCTCGGTGTGGTTTGGGAACAAATATGCCAAGAGCGCGGCGGGCAAGCTGCAGAGTTCGGCCGTTCGGCTTGTTGTGCTCTCTCGTGGATCTGTGCAACTATGGGCATGCTGGTACTTGAATGAAAGGCCGCTTTACGAAGAATATGTCTCTGCAGCATATATCGTGATTGCAACTCAGAGCATATCGAGTTTCGTTAAAATTGGCAACGAAAGAGTTAAATCATGATGTGTTGCGATAACTGCATTGTAGCAGATGATCTGACAACAGCAAGATGGAGCCAACGCATGTAGCTTTTCGTTCCTGCACATAAATTCATGCAATTTGCCAAGCAATTCAGTCCGAAATATCTGCTGTAGGGAGCAAGAGCTTGCAATTTATTATTACCATCTTTGCACGGAAAATAAGCCATCAACGATTCCCCCCCCCCCCCGAAATAATAATAATAAAAATAAGATAAGCAACGAAAAATGGTTTACCTCTGCGTCAGCTTCAGCGTCGTCAGCTGTTTTGCCCTCTTTTAATCCGGCGTCGTAAATGGCCTTCAGGACTTCTTGTAATTCTTTGACATCGACGGCACCACTTTCATCTTTGTCCCACCTGCAGAACTGTTGGTAGCGAGGATCACCTTCGTCGGCTGCCATTTCTGTATTCTGTGCTTGTCCACACAAAACTGCTACAAGACAGTGCTAGACCACGCTCGATGGAGTTGGAATATCCAGTGATTGTCAACGTACAACTCAGTCAATTTATCTAAAACAATTGCGAGTCACCTGTGCCCATTTCCTGTCAAACTATCAGCAAAGCTTCAGCCTATCAGAGACGAGAGATAAAAAGAACCAATCACTGAAAGAAAGGCATGTGTGTTTGATTACGACATAAAACAGCAGCCAGGAAGCGCATTAGAAAGATAATATGAAATCTTGATTATGCAAATGCGACAATACGCCTATTACGTTTTCCCGGAGCTGTTCCAGACGTTCGTCTGTCGAAGTGCAAGTAGATTGTAATATAACACACGCCTTGAGTAGCTTTTATTACTCAATTGAAAAACTGGTTTGTTTTCACATTAGTTTAAGTTGGTTTGAGTACTTGCCTGCGAAGCATATAACTTGCAATCTTTCGGCTGCCAAGCTGGAAAAAACCTCTTCGCCACAGCTGAAGAACGAGTAAAAGAGCCATGCACACATCCACCCATTCACCCTCTGGGCAGTTAGACCTCTACATATGCCCAAAACTCTTTTCTCTTTCTTTCTTTCTTTCTTTCTTTCTTTCTTTCTTTCTTTCTTTCTTTCTTTCTTTCTTTCTTTCTTTCTTTCTTTCTTTCTTTCTTTCTTTCTTTCTTTATCTTTCCTTCCTTCCTTCTTTCTTTCTTCTTTCTTTCTTTCTCTCTCTCTTTTACTTCCTTCCTTCTTTCTTTCTTTCTTTCTTTCTTTCTTTCTTTCTCTCTCTCTTTCTTTCTGTCTTTCGTTCTTTCTGGGGGAGGGGGGGTTGCAAAATTCCGCGACAAAGGCGTATTTTTGCCGTTGGGATAAGCTGGTAATACGACAGTGACACATCACAGTAGTCCCTGATGAAAAACGGAACATATATAGTTATATACAGTTCATTTGTCTTATGCCCTGTATGGGGGGGGGGGGGGGGGGCTATTGACCTTTGGTTTCAGTTGAAATTTTTCTGGGTGCCCTATCAAGAGATTCCGTAAAAATCGTCAAAGAAAGAAGTACTTCAGTAGATGGACATTATAAGCTTCCCATAGGATCGTAAAACTTTACAGAATGCATGCAGTCTTATCAACGAAACGCTAAATATACTAATCTCTCAATCACTATGACACAAAACGTGCTAAAGTCAGATAGGCCAGAACGTGCACACCGCTAAAAGAACAGAATCTGTCCAGTTAACAACGAGCCAATTTCCGAACCGTAATTATTCTTTATTTTGGCGGGAACATCCGTCCTGTGAACTGTTTGGTGCAAGTGTTCAGGCGAAGGGAACGCAGAGCTGCGTGGACAAACGGAATACGCAGCATCGTGAAGGTTGGAGCAAATATACATCTTAAAAATCCCAACCCCGTTTCCATATGTGGATTTTTGTTCCAGCAGAAAGCTGCCCGAGCAGAAAGAAAATATTAAAAGAAAAATATGCAAATATATAAGTGTACTTTCTTTCTTTCTTTCTTTCTTTCTTTCTTTCTTTCTTTCTTTCTTTCTTTCTTTCTTTCTTTCTTTCTTTCTTTCTTTCTTTCTTTCTTTCGTTTTCTGCTTAAAAAACGAAAGTCCAACACAGTCAATCGACATGCCAGACGGCGTTCTCAGAGACACATAATGAAAGTCTGCGATCTGAAATTAATATCGAATCCAGCAGGACCCCTGTACGCTGCCAGACAGGAAAAAATGTATTTTCAAACACTGTGCAGCTAAACAAATGTGCCTTCTTGTCTGCAATGAAGGACGTCTGATCGAGACGTATTTTCTTGCAGACTTCCCCGGGGAAATCTCGGCGCACAAATACGTGTCTGGCTTGTTACGACGATGATAATGACCATATTTTTTAGTCTGGGATCACAATTCAGCAACTGCTGTTTTTCAATGCTGTAAAGTAAAATATACAAAGTAAAGGACTGTCACAGTCCTGTGCTCGGCTGACCTTGGTTCAAAGACTGGGGTTGGGCTGGTGACTTTCAAATTAATATCGAGGTCATCTTTCTTCAAGACCATCATCATTGTTTGCCTCCAAAGCAGACCCAAGCTGTGTATTTTGTCTACTCAGCTGGGGTCTGCCCTTCTCTGACAAGGTCACTGTTTCAGTGTTGGAAAAGTGACTCAGTTTCTAATTGGCTGAGTTTGGTTACTATGGTAACAGGCTTTAGTACACAAGAGACCAGAGGCTGTTACTGGTCTAGGTGATAATGATGAACTTCCTGATTGGTGTCTCAGTCTAGGGGGAGGGTCACAGTATAGTTCTGTTTCCTTTACTATAAATAAAATCCTGCCGAAGAAGGGCAGACCAAGTGTAGTAACATGGAACTTGGAATGCTTTGCAGGCAACATCATTGTGTGCAATATCAAAGCTTCCACTCACACAGATCCAAAGTGACCATTTTTAAATGAAAAGTGCAGGATGCACTATTGCTAAAATATAACCACATATATAGGTTTGACCTTTCAAGGTTAATCAAGGTCAAAATTAACAAGATCGAAAGAAACTCCATAGGAACGTCCCTGGTTGTCCTTGATAGTGACATGAACAGACAATCCACCATTTCCGAAATATAAGCTGGTAATCTGTTAGTTTGACATTTTAAGGTCACTGAAGGCCAAAGTTAACAACACCAAAAGAAAACCCATTGGTACTTTACTACTAGTGTTTACTTTTAATTACGCACCAAGGATCCACCAATATTGAGCCAGTATGTCACAGTTGCTGCTATTCCCATAGGAACACTGCTAACACATACATGTTCCCTTACCAGTAATTCCTAATTTCAGTAATTCGTTAAAAATCAGGCATCGCCAGCAACATCATGTAGTGACCATGGTGCAGATATAGTCCAGGTACATTCCCACAAGGTTCGAAGAGAATCCAACCTGTTCTTGTGGGAACAGTTGTTGAAAAAGAGTCCAAAATATAAATAAAAATTTAAAATATAAAATGTTTCAGTGCCATCACCAGTGAGGGAGTCCCACCTGTCCAATTTCAATGCAATTAGCCACCGCTTTTGAAGAAGATTTGTGTGGGTTTTTTTAATTTCACCAAAACATGAGCCAAAAAATCATTTTAAAAAATGTAAAAATCACCGGAGCGTGATCATTTGAGAATACTCAATAGAATTCCACCCAAGATACATCCCTACCAACATTGAAGTGAATCTGGGAGACAGTTTTTGACAAAAAGTCAGAAATGCGAATTGCCATTGCAATCCCCATTGACTTGATTGGCAATCAATAGAAACGTATGCATTAAAAGACAAGTACCTGAAATAAAAAATTCGTAAAACAAAATCAGAGTACTGCAGTGTGTCCACCTGGTTAAAAACTTTATTTGACACTTCCACGAGATACTTTTCCGTTCAGCACAATATGTCTATTGGGTTCTGTTGAAGTCAAAAATAGCTTTAATATAGAAAAATTCGTTTAAAAGGAGAAAAAAATCGCAGCGTTACCTGCGGTCCCCAGAAGAGCTCCTGTGTAATTTTGAAGTTATTGGCCAGGCAAAATAAAAATCACTGGATCATGGCCATTTGAACTAACTCAGCAGAGACCCACCCAAGTTAGATACCTACGAAGTTTAAAGAGGATCTGGCCAAAATTTTGGAGAAGTTGGAAATGTGAAATGGAACAGACGACAACAGCCGACTTACCATACAGTGAGTTCAGCTGACCTTGCATGCACAGACTTAAGTGGTCCTATGGACTTCAGAATAATATCAAAGTCACCTTTGTTTACGATCATTTTCACTCTTTGCAATATCAATCTTCACTTATCCTGATCACCAAGATACATGCCAATTTGACCTTTAGAAGAAGATAAATTTCCATGTAGTGTCAGAACAATCTGAGTGACTCTCTGAGAGATATCAAAAATAGTAAAAACACCCAAAAATTCCTAATCGAGAGGATTTTGACAGTCCCCGTGATTCGAGCCACCATAAATATTGAAGGCTTATCATAGTTTCCCATGTAATTAATGGGCAAGAAGCATGAAGCCCCTGTCTATCTTGCAGATGTCCGTCCATACTTTTTCATGTGTGCACACGCCATTTGTTCGCACAACTGTCTCATGTTCATACTATCCTCTCTTGTATCTTAATGTACAAGAGGGGTTCATTTAGGGGCAACCATGTTTCCTTATTGTTTAATAAAATACGTTTAAACCAAGCAACAGGCACCAAAATTGAAAAAAAATCTGAGATCAAGGATCCACAGCATCACCACCTGGTGAACAAATTTGTTTGAAATTTTACAGGTACATTTCCACTACGTTTCACCACAATCTGAAAACAGCAAAAACACAATACAGGACACGTAAAAAAAATCACAGGGCCACCGGGTGAACAAATTAAGGTCTAGAAGTCACCGAAAATGTCCCTATGCAATTTTAAAGCAACTGACCAACCATTTTCAGAGAAGGTTTTTAGATTTGAAAGATGCAAATAAAAAAAAAATCATTTAAAAGATTCAAAACTCACAGGAGCTTGACCGTTTGAACAAACTTGGTAGAGAACTACCCGAGGTAAATTCAAACTGGCACCAAGTTTGTAGTAGATCTGCTTGAAAGTTTCGGAGATTTTGAAAATGTTAATTCTGGATGGAAAAAGATTGACGGAAGACAGACAACCAGTCATACTATAAGCCAAGCTGACCCACAGGTCAACTGACCTAAAATTTTAAAAATAATCGCAGTGCCATCTATTGACTAAATTAAGATCTAGGGATCTACAGTAGTGTCCCTATACAGTTTCAAAGCAATTGGCCAAGCGGTTTTGGATCATATTTTTAAAGATGTTATCAAAACAATGAACCACCAAATCATTAAAATTACTCGAGCGAAACCATTTGAACAAACTTGGTAGATACTCACACAAGGTGGATGTCCTCCAGGTTTGAATTGAATCTTACCGACGGTCTTGGAGAAGAAGTCGAAATTGAAAAATTACCATTACATTTTTATTGACTCAGACAATAGTTAATAGGACTTTATTCATAAACGGACATGTACTACCACTGAAAATCGGGGATCTGCGGCATCGCCGCCCAGTGAACAACTTTGTGCCACCGTTCCACAAGCTACATTTCCACCAAATTTCAGAATAGTCTGAGCAATGCTTCTCAAGTCGAAAAATAGCAAAAGCACACAAAAATTTGTAAACATATTACCAAAAAAAAAAAAAAAAAAAAAAAAGCAACGCTACCTGTTGAACAAATTAGGCCCTGGCGGTTCCAAAAAGAGTCCTTACGCAATTTCGAAGTAAGTAGCCAGACGGCCAAGAGAAAATTTTTTTAAGATCAAAAACAAAAAGTCATAGAAAAACAAAAAATCACTGGAAAAACTAAAAATTACTGGAGCAAGACAATTTGAACAAACTTGTTAGAAACCTGGCCAAGGAAGATCCCCATCATTTTTAAAGTGGATCCAGCTAACGGTTTTGGAGATGTCGAAAATGTAATAGTGGACAGACGACGGACGCAGAACAATCCAATAAACTCAGCTGACAGACAAATCCGCTGAACTAGTAGAAAGTGCTATTCATGGCGCCATTTTTCAAAACTTTTCAATTCTTGAGAGGGCATTGCTCAGACTATTCTGAAATTTGGTGGAAATGTAGCTTGTGGAACGGTGGCACAAAGTTGTAACTGTGACACAAAAATGCACAGTTTTCGAGATACAAGCTCACATCACTTATACAGTTGTATCTGCCCAGATTTGGAAAATACTAAAATATGAAAGATTGGAATTGTCCAGTGTCTCAAATTTGCATAATGTTTATAGTAACAGGCTCAACAATATGTCTACGTGATAGGCCATTCTAAGAAACATATATTTGCCATTTTGAAAACATGTCACTGGCTATAATAGTTCTGAAGATATTCAAGATTTAGGTTTTGGGTATTAACCTAATTTGCATAAATGTAAATGTTAGAACTTCAGCTTATGTTTCATTGGATGCACCTATGGGACAGTCCTGTGTATTGAAGTTGGAATGGCATCTCTGTCTATAATAGTGTTGATGAAATTCAAGACTGAAATTTTGTTAAATTTTTGAAAATATTCAAGATTGAAATTCTGTGTATTCTCCTATTTTGCATCAATTTAAATGTTACAACTTTGGCTCATGGTTCATTGGATGCGCCTATACACAAACCTATGTATTGAACTTGAAATGGCATCTCTATCTATAATAATGTTGAAGATATTCAAGATTTAAATTTTGTGTATTCACCTAATTTGCATAAATTCAAATCCTACAATTTTGGTTCATGGTTCATTCGATGCTCCTATAACAGAAACCTCTATTCGGAAGTTAAAATCGCATCTCTATCTATAATATTTTTGAAGATATTCATGATTTAAATTTTAGGTAATCATCTTATTTGCATAAATTCAAATCCTACAAGTTTGGCTTATTGGATGCACCTTTATCACAAACCTATATATTGAATTTGGAATGGCATCTCCATCTGTTATAGTTTTGAAGATATTCAAGATTTAAATTTTGAAAGTGCATTAATTTGCATAATTTAAAATTTTACAACTTTTGTTTACTCTCCACTATATTGGCAGATATCACAAATCTATATGCTGACCTTTGAATTTTGTATCTATCTATAACAGTTTTGAAGATATGGAGCTTTAAAGGTTTTAATTGCCCCAAATGAGCATAATTTTGAACATCATGACTATTCCAAATCAGAGAGACAACTTCCCTACTAGGTGTATTACCATGCCAAGTTGAAACAGTGTAGCTTGCACGGTGTCAGAGAAAAGCTCCGGACAAATTGGGCGGAAAGAGAAAGAAAGAAAGAAAGAAAGAAAGAAAGAAAGAAAGAACGAAAGAAAGAAAGAAAGAACTTTGCAAAAATATTATGTCTGGGTTGGCATCCAGACATAATAACTAGAAAAGAAGATTTGCTTTAAAGCAAATATGTCTGTGTGCTGTCAAATGTTGTAAATATTAAATTCCACAACTTTTATCTTTTGGTACTTCACATTCCATTAAGCTTATGGTTAGATGAAAATTTCAAAATCCAAATGATCTTGACCTTTGACCTTTAGAGGTCACATGTTAATTACAAAAATGTTCAGCGTTACAATATCTCTTTTTTAGCCAACATGAACCAAATCAGATGAAAGCCAAGTTATGGCCAGATGAAAATTTCTGAGGGCCAAATAACCTTTACCTTTGACCTTTAGAGGTCTCATGTAAATTACAAATGTGCAGTGTTACAATATCTCCAATTAGAGTCCAACATGATTAAAATTGGATGAAAATTGATCGAGTGATGACTAGATGAAAATTTCAAAGATCCAAATGACCTTGACCTTTGACCTTTAGAGGTCGCATGTATTACAAAAAATGTGGAGTCTTACATTATCTACAAATTGGATTCACTGTGATCAAAATTGGATAAAAATTGA
The DNA here is from genome assembly GCA_964020975.1 of Hermodice carunculata. Lineage (NCBI taxonomy): Eukaryota > Metazoa > Annelida > Polychaeta > Eunicida > Amphinomidae > Hermodice > Hermodice carunculata. Next base: position 79,779,720 of record OZ026625.1, on the reverse strand, counting down.
CAGAGTTATGGCTAGATGAAAATTTCAAATGGCAAAATGACATTGATCTTTGACCTTTAGAGATCACATATAAATTACAAAAATATGCATTGACGCAATATCTCCAATTTGGGTTCGTCATGGTTAAGATTGTATGAAATTTGACAGAGTTATAGCTGGACGAAAATTTCAAAGGTCCAAGGGACCTTGACCTTTGACCTTTAGTGGTCACGTGTAAATTACATAAGATACAGTGTTGCAAGATCGACAGTTTGGACCCAACATGATCAAAATTGCATAACAACTGACCGAGTAATGGCTAGAAAATAATTTCAAATGGCAAAGCGACCTTGACCTTCGACCTTTAGAGGTCACATGTAAATTACAAAATGTGCAGCGTTAAAAACATATATTTTGAAGTTGGATTGGTTACCTGTACCTATATTAGTTTTCGAGATATTCAAGGTTTAAATTTACAAATGGCCCTAATTTGCATAATTTTCAAAACTTCTTTGCAAAAACTCAAGATTTCATGTATGAAAACAGAATCACGACAATTTTTCGAGTTCCTACATATAATAGTTTTCAAGTGAAATGTCGACAGAGGTGCCTGTAAAAAAAAGGAAGAAAGAAAGAATTTCAAGAAAAACAATAATGTGTGTTGGCACACAGACATAAAAATTAAAGATGAACATATATATATATAAATATATATATATATATATATATATATATATATATATATATATATATATATATATATATATATATATATATATATATATATATATATATATATATATATATATATATATAACTTGCAACAGTTCTAAACGGACATCAAAAATCAGCAGTGCCGTGGAATTTTGGAGATACGGGATACTGCAATATTCATTTCGGACTACCATTTTTATAAAATTTGATGTAATTTAAAGTTTTAAAACTGTACTGACTTTGACAATAAGAACTTGGGATATGCTACGGAAAGTCTGCCCTTGGAACTAACAACTTGCGCATATTTGTCCTTTTACTCCTGACATTGCAATGAATGGGTAAAAAGATGTGCGTTTCTTTGTAAGTTTTTCCATAGATAGACAAATTAAACGACGTGAAAAAAAACATAATTGCAGCGCAATTCATGAAAATTACAATTTTAGCGCAATTCATGATTATCCAGTATATGGGCATATTTTTATAGTATATATTTCTCTAACTTTGTCTGTTCGTTTCTTTGTTTGCTTGAGAAGTTGAAAAGGATATTTCTTGTTTGCAGAACGCGTAATTGTGAAATATGATATGCTCCTGTACGTATCTATAGAAACGCAACTGTCAAACTGTATTGATGTCGCCTTTGTAACTCATCAGTCCATGCGTCTGTTGTCAGAGCAACAACTGATACTAGAAAACTCTACACCCGTACTAAAAATTTGATTTTGATCCCTGGATGTTCAAAGTTCACTTAGAGGCAACGAGACAGGGGTGCCGCGCATTCTTTTTTCTGGATATTGTCCATCTGTGGATTGGCCGAATGACGTGTACGACCAAATCACATCCATCAGGTCCACATCTTCTGCCTCTAATCTGATATCGAGGGAGTCTGATACATACCATTACATAGCACAAAGCTGTAATTTTACGGTCAACACATTTTTATTCTGCAAAATTCCACCGTACCTCCCACCCCTGGGTGAATTTTTTCATTGAGTTAATTTCATGATGTGACAGTAAATATATCGAGACAATCGGGGATTAAAAACCCTTAAAATACTTAATTCTTCACGATTTCAGTAAAATCTTTCGTATCCGACGTTCGTGTGGACGACTTTTTGGCTTCAATTAACAATACCTGTAATCTGAATTCCAAAGAAGTTCCCAAAAATTACCAAACTGAACTGAACAAACAAACAAACAACACACGTATAATGCTATATTCCTATCAGGACCGTCAAAGTTCACAGAATGGAGGCCTAAGAGACGCGTAATATTTCAAGCACTTGATCCGCTTCCCTCTCAGTCACTTAAATATATATGTGATCAAATCAGATGGGCCAGCAAACTAAGGCGGCTACAGCAACAGAATCGTTCCAAGATCACCGTTACACCCATTTGAGGAGTATAACAATACTTTACTTAAGCACAGAGACAAACAAACTAACCCAACTGGACTAACTAACTAACTAACTAACTAACTAACTAACTAACTAACTAACTAACTAACTAACTAACTAACTAACTAACTAACTAACTAACTAACTAACTAACTAACTAACTAACTAACTAACTAACTAACTAACTAACTAACTAACTAACTAACTAACTAACTAACTAACTAACTAACTAACTAAACTAACTAACTAACTAACTAACTAACTAACTAACTAACTAACTAACTAACTAACTAACTAAACTAACTAACTAACTAACTAACTAACTAAGTAAATAAGTAAATAAATAAATAAATAAATAAATAAGTAAATAAACAAACAAATAAATAAATAAATAAACGAACGAACGAACGAATGAATGAATGAATGAACTTTTTTTTTAAGTAAAGTTATAAATACTGTTTAGTGGAAGTGCAATGTATCGTAGCGAAAGACAATTTAGATTTGTGAGGGCAACCGTTGTATGAAACATTGTCAAGTTTGGAGCAAAAATACTTGCCAACCGCCAAACGTGTTTCAGTATGTGAGGTTTTTGTACTCAGCAGGACACTTCCGACACACTAAGCTGAAGCTGTCGATGATTCGCGACGTTAAAACAGAAAGAAATAATCACGAAAAAGAAAAATGCATAGAGAAATATCCTATATAAATAAGAAAGAACCAATTGTCGTATATTAATTTACATATACATACATACATACATACATACATACATACATACATACATACGTATATACATACATATATATATGTATATATAAACATATATATACATATGCTTATATGTGTGTATATGCATGCATGCATGCATGTATGTGTTGAGTGTGTGTGTGTGTGTGTGTGTGTGTGTGTGTGTGTGTGTGTGTGTGTGTGTGTGATTTCGTAACTTCCAATTTATTCACGTAAGTCTCACACAATTTGGCGGCATGTCAGCTGAAGCTCCGCATACACTCTCCTAATAGAATTGACCATTGGCTGTAACAGGAGCTGGGTACAATCACTGAACGACGTCTCGCAGAGGAAATAACTATTACTGTGCTGGCTCCGCCAAGGAAAGTGAAAAAGCATGAATTAATTAAAATGTCGAATGGGAATCTAAAATCGCATTTACAGCTACTCGTCAACGTGATCGTCGCTAATACGATAAAGACGAGGAGTCAACGATGGAGGATTTTATGTCCAAAATCCCACAGCAATTCAGTAGATGGTGTTCTTTATGTATTGCTGTGAATTCATTTAATTTTGCTGTGTTCTTATTTTAGCTTATTTCACTGATGCTTCAAAACCGTGAAAATAAGAACCCAGTGAAACATATTTTTAACATGGCATTGAAGGAATTCTAACAAAAATACTGAATTTAAAGTTTCAGTGAAAGGTCCAAAATGCATAAACCTTGAAAATTAATGCCCATGAAAATAAACGTATTCACAATATATACAAAAATACAAGACATAAGTGCAATAATAAACCCAAACACCACATATGTGTGGCAAAATCCAGGCTACGGGGGAAAGTAAATTGATTGAATATACAATGCAATACAAGACCCAAATATATGTCAAGAAATCAAAATTGTTAATGTATAACATCTTCATGTTACCAGATAGTTGTATATTTCAACAGGATCATAATTATAGTGAGGCACACAGTATAAATAAATAAATAAATAAATAAATAAATAAATAAACAATAAATAATAAATAAATAAATAAATACATTAATAAATAAATAAATAAATAAATAAATAAATAAATGAATGAATGAATGAATGAACGAACAAATAAATAAATAAATAAATAAATAAATAAATAAATAAATACATACATACATACATACATACATACATACATACATACATAAATAAATAAATAAATAAATAAATAAATAAATAAATAAATAAATAAATAAATGAATAAATAAATAAAGTCTTTTGCTCACCACGATGTTAATTGAGAGAGATTCAGAGTTCTGCCCATTGTGCAGAAGACAGTCTTCTGTACAATGGACGGAACTCTGAATCTCTCCAAATTAACATCCTGATAAGCAAAAGACTATTTATTTATTTGTTTGTTTATCTATCCATCTATCTATCTATCTATCTATCTATCTATCTATCTATCTATCTATCTATCTATCTATCTATCTATCTATCTATCTATCTATCTGTCAGTCTGTCTATCTATCCATCTATCCATCCATCCATCCATCTATATATCTAGTTACTTTCTTACTTATTTGTTTATTTATTTATTCAAGTGCAGTCTCGTTGGCCACAACAGTTTACTAAAATAACGCATACGGTTAATTGGTGATTTTGTAATTTTGATAAATTATTTTTCGAACGAGACTGCTGTCAGTCTATATTTAGATTAGTTGTTTATTCGTTCCGGGTTTTTTTGTGGGGGGGGGGGGTTGATTTTTGTTGTTTGTTTGTTTTGTTGTGGGGTTTGTTTGTTTGTTGTTTGTTTGTTTTTTTGGCCTTTCTTTTTCTTCTTTTCCAGTGGGAAGCGTGATATGATAAAACGTGAAACGTGGTTTGCAACATTGTACACAGGAGTGAACAAATGTTGCCTATGACTACCGATAGATGGCGCAACATTATGGCGTGTCAACAGTTCGGAGCAAAAATGTTTTGCTTCTGCTCTATGTTTTGCATTTTGCCTTCTCCCTGTGCCCTCCCCCCCCCCCCCCCCCACACACATATATACAAAACACTCTATTGTTTAACAGGATTATGCAAGATTTTGGCGATAACTAAAATAGCAGAATGCGTGTTGGAGAAATCATTTCTAATGTGGGTCTAACTCAATATTTTCCAAATTGTTCGGACTTTGGAAATCATCAAACTGGGCAATACCCACGAAGCCTACCAGCCGGTTCTGCATGTGTAATTTGTCTGACACAAGATAACTAGAAGAATACGTACGTACGGACCTGGATGTGTCACGGAATACATATATATATCTAGAAAGAAAGATTTGCTTCAAAGCAAATCTGTCTGTGTGCCTTCAAAAGTTGTAAATATTAAATGCTACAACTTTTGTCCTGAGGTATTTGACATTTCATTAAGCTTATGGCTGGATGAAAATTTCAAAGTCCAAATGACCTTGACCTTTGACCTTTACAGGTCACATGTAAATTGCAAAAAATATACAGTGTTACAATACCCACAATTTAAGCCCATTATGAACAAATCAGATGAAAATTGACCAAGTTATGGCAGCATGAGATTTTCAAAGGGTCAAATGACCTTGACCTTTGACCTTTGCCCTTTGCCCTTTGCCCTTTGCCCTTTAGAGGTTACATGTTCTTACAAAAATGTGCAGCGTTGCATTAGAATTGGATGGAAATTGGCCGAGTTATGGCTGGATGAAGCCTTCAAAGGTCCAAATGACGTTGATCTTTGAACTTTAGAGGTCACATGTAGGTTTCGGAAATTTGCAGTGTCACAACAGCTACAATTTGAGCCCAACATGATCAAAATTGGATAAAAATTGACCAAGTTATGGCTAGAAGAAAGCCACCATCGAAAGTGGCCTTTGACCTTGAAATGACCTTTGACCATGAGAAGACCTCTACCTGACGTGAACCTTGACCTTTAAAGTGACCTTTGACCTTGACATGACCTTTGACCTCCACTTGACCTTGAACTTTGAGATGACATTTGCCTTGCTATGATCGAACTCCTTTACATTCGGAACCACATCTGCTATAGTATGTAAGATCTTGAAGATTTAAAATTTTGATTAGCCTTCATTTGCATGATTTTGAAAAGCATGACCTCTCATTATAAAAAGTCAAGACTTCATCTATAGATCTATACTTGTGCCAAGCTTGGAGTTTCTACATATACTACTTTTCAAATGAAATGTGAGACAAATTTGTCTGTAAAGAAGGAAAGAATGAATGAATGAATGAATGAATGAATGAATGAATGAATGAATGAAAGAATATATGAATTCCTACAAAAACAATATGTCTGTATTGGCACACAGGCATAATGAAATAAAGAAAAGAAGGAAAAAGAAAGAAAAAAGTCTTGGAAAAATAAAATGTCTGGGTGCTAACCCAGACATAACTATCAAACACTTCGATTAAACCCAGCCATATCTAAAACGACAGTCAGGGGCATATGCACTATATATACTGAACCAAACAAATAACGCAACTTTTTCATTTGGGTTTATTTTCACATTGGAACTGTATTCAAAGTTCAGAAATATACGAACCGCTGTTAAATCAGTCTAAAATAATGCACCAAGTAGTGTGACCTCAAGGTCGAGTACCCTGACCTTGCCATGGGGTCACTGTCATGAATCAAGAGTGACTACAGCAGGCTATTTTACGCAAGTCTCTGACACCTGAAATTAAGGTTGCCAAGTCTTTGATTCTGGGACAGGAAAAGGCCACATTGAAATCAGCCCAAGCGTAACTGTGTGCGAGGATATGAGGCTTTCAAAGTTTGGTGGTTGTGCTGAATCAAGGACAACTGCAGGATTCAGTGTTACCCACATGACTAAAACATTCGCACCTTTACTGGTTGGGTGTAACCCCTCACGGACAATAAAAGGGCAGCATGGGATTCATGTGGCACAGTATTCCAAGAACTATGGGTCGATTATCAACAGTAGATCGGGAGAGAGGAATTGGCATGCTACAGGCTGGTTTATCTGCAGCAGAGGTGGCAAGAAGACTGCAAGTCCACAAATCCACTATATCCAGACTTGCTACAAGATTCCAGGAGCCTGGGGCCACAGCTGATAGACAGCGTCCTGGGAGACCAAGAGAAACCACACCTGCACAAGACAGACACATCAGGGTGTCACATCTGCGGAACAGAGCTCGACCAGCCCCCAGAACTGCACAACAGACACCTGGCAGAACCAATAACAGAATATCTGCCCAGACAGTCCGTAATAGACTACACCATCTGCACACCAGGCTTCCTTACAGGGGTCAAATTTTGACACAGGCAAAAAGGCAAGCCCGACGCCAATGGGCTACTGCCCATACTCGCTGGACCCATCAACAGTGGAGGGATGTGCTATTCACCGATGAATCCCGCTTCACCCTGTATCATGCAGATGGTAGGACACGTGTTTGGCGACGAAGGGGAGAACACTACTCAGATGCCTGTGTGCTGGAAACAGATCGATTTGGAGGTGCATCAGTGATGGTGTGGGGTGGAATTTCATTCACAGCCAAAACCCAGCTAATCTTCATTGAAGGCAATCTTAATGCTGCCCGTTACAGGGATGAGATCCTTCAACCTGTTGCTGTCCCTTTCATTAGACACCACCAACTCCACTTGCTTCAACAGGACAATGCTTGGCCCCATGCCGCTAGACTGACGATGGATTTTCTGCAAGGAGAAGGAATTAAAGTTTTGCCATGGCCAGCCTTCTCACCTGATATCAATCCCATTGAGCATCCTTGGGACTACCTTGACCTGCGTGTTCCGAGACGGGATCCAGCGCCCGCCAACTGCCAGCAGCTTCGCCAGGCTCTCCAAGAAGAGTGGGATCGTGTGGCCCGGCAGATGGTGCAGCGGCTAGTGTCATCCATGCGCCGACGTTGCATAACAGTTACAGATGCTGATGGTGGTCACACACAGTATTAGTGGACATGTCAATTTGTGAACTTTACAAATCAATGTTGCCCTGTTTATTGCCAGCTGGTCGTGCCCTCGTTGACAGTTTCAAGTTTTTGTTTTTCACATGTTATGCCAAAAAGACTGCAGAATATGGATCTAATTTGTTTCTGTGATATGAAAGTAACAATAAATATTTAAGTTAAAAAGTTTAAGGGTTGCGTTATTTGTTTGGTTCAGTATACATTTATTATATTTTGCAGGCCAACATATAATCGTCGTAGTCGCAGATAAGCCAGAGAGCAACGCCATTTATGTAAGAAAAAGAATTCCATTTAACACTTAAGCAACTTAAACTTTGACCTCCCCCACAATCCAACCAAATTCTGTGAAGATCCGCAAAAAAATAGAGATGCATGAGAGTTCGCAAGATTTTGACATTTTTGACCCGTATCACATATTATTGAGGTGGCGCCACCAATATGGAAAGGGACCTAGATTTTCATACACCCTGTAAGTCATGAAAGTTATATTGGGCTTACTTGAAAACTGTGGATAGTTTCACGCTAGCGAGCAAAAGTTTACGGACGGACATGAGCGGTCACATAAGCTCTGCAACGTAAGGTCAGCAGAGCTAAAAACATTACACAGGAAAGCAGGGACGATACTTCCCTGTCTTGCGCCAGGAGTTACGCGAAAATATTTACTGCATTGACTATTCCACCCCATAGAGCCCTGTAATTTGGAATACCATCTTGAGAGAAACAACCAGTGTGCCTCAGGTATTTTTAAAAAACAAACCATTATTCCAGATCAAATCAAAACATTTCTCTGTATCGAAACTAACAATAAACACTGGGGACTTGTCATTCACAAAATAAGCTAAAATATAATTTACCAGAGCACCACACATATGTGTAGTTTGGCCTTCATGGAAGCTAAACTGATTATCATGGACCTTATATACCAGTAACATAAACATTCAAGCAATCTCTGAAAAGATTGAGTTCAGTATTAGAGACGTGTAATTAGTCTTTGCATTAGGGTTATGAGTTGCCTTCTTTAAACTGATACATTGCTTCAATGTTAAAAACATTGGGAACAACTTTCAATGAAAATATGACAGAGTAAGAAGAAACTAATTGCTTTCTCAAAATTTCTACGCTACCATGTATCATATTGTACCATGTATCATATAGGCTTATGAGATGGCGTCTGGACCAGCTGAGGATTTACTCTTCAGATCACGACCTACAGAGTCAGTCTTGTCTGTTGACACTTCAATATCAAATTTACTGTCTCTACGTTTAATAAATATTTCGTCAGCAAATGCGTTTACGTTTTGCTGTGCACCAAACAGCAGAGGACTACAGTCTTCACTAGACAGTAGTAAAATAATGTGCAAATTTATCATATGTGAGCACCGAGAGAGGTTTATTGTGGGTACACGTTTTCAAAGAGGTCCAGAAAGATAACATTTTTTCTATTTTGCAACAGAAAATTTATTTTTAGCATACTTTCCTTGAACCCGAGACAGATAACTTTCGGAAATCTAAGTCGAAGTTTTCATTATATGATTTGCTACAACGGATTTTTGCGCTTTTGCCAAGATGATGTTGCCAACTGCAGCCTCAATGACTTTTCCGCAGCAGGCACCCGGTGTAACCAGTACCAAGAGATCTGGCTGAGCCGCCCATGCTCAGCTAATCTGGAGATTAATTACACTTGATGTTCTATGAACTTGGGATATGACAAAATAGGCAGACACTTGTCAAAGGTACATCCCTACCAAGTTTGACACAAATCCGGCCAAAATTATTGAAGTTATACCAATTACAAGAAATTCTCATGTTAAACTTTCCTATCAAAGCTTTTTTTAAAGATTATTCAAATAAAATAAATAAATCATAAACAAAATCACTGGAGCATGACAATTTTAACAAATTTGGTTGAGACCCTCCCAAGTTACATTGACACCAAGTTTGAAGCCAATCTGATTGACAGTTTCTTCAGAGAAGTCCAACATGTGTATTAACATTAGAATGTCTATAGGCTTACATAGTAATCAATTGGAAAATACATTTACCGATAAATACCCAAATTGAAAAAATATATATATTAAAAATCAGGAGTCCAGAGCAGTGCCACCGGCGAACAACTTTGTTTGACCCTTCCACAAGGAACATATCCACCAAGTTTCAGCTTAATCTGAGTGACGGTTCTGGAGAAGACGTTGAAAATAGCAAAAACACTCCCCCCCCCCTAAAAAATACCGTTCATAGAACGAAGTACCCTTTGGCCGCCTTCAATCTCTTTTGCTGTAAGTGAATAGGAATAGTGTCCCATAGTATCAGGTATAGTTACCTACACAAATACTACTATTGTACACTTGATCTTTGACCTCAAAAACATTAGGTCAAATACAAAGGTATAACCTTGACTTTCAATAGCCTTCTAGATCACCTTATGTTGCTTTTTTTGTTGTAAGATTTAGATTTCTAGATGCACAATGTCACTCAGCAAACGTGGGACCCATGTGTGACCTTGAAAATTAGGTCAAGGTCAATTATGTTTGCAGTGGTGTACTATCATATGCAATTTGAATGTCCTGTCTCAAAAGCTTCTGAAGTTATAGTGGTAAACAAAATTTCAATGAATAGGTGACTGTGACCCAGATACTTGACCTAGTGACCTACTTTTGATTCATGACACATTTTTTGGTTATGATACATGTGTGTATAAAATTTCATGTAACTGACTTAAATACTTCCTTACTTATACCAATACCACCATTGTGCACTTGACCTTTGACCTCAAAAAGTAGGTCAAATATAAAGCTATGACCTCCATTTTCAATAGGCTTCTAGATCACTCTATGAAGCTTCTTGTGTGTAAGATTTAGATTGCTAGATGCAGGCTTTCAATAGTTAGAGTGGTAACGTTGCTTAGCACATGTGACCAGTGTGACCCTAAAAATTACGTCAAGGTCAACTATACTTCCACACAAAGTAGGCCATATAGGAGTGTAATACCATGTGCAATTTGAAAGTCCTGTCTCAAAAATTTCTGAAGTTATGGTGGTAAAACCACGGGACGGACGGACAGACGGACAGACGGACAGCCAGGTACGACAATACCCGTCGGTCTTATGAGGCCGAAGCGTAAAAAAGAAAAGAAAAAAAAACAACATAAAAATACAGAAAAAATTGCAGCGCCACCCAGTGAACAAATTAGAAAACTAAGAGTCCCCAGGAGTGTTCCTGTATGACATCAAAGCAATTGGTTGAGCGGTTTCGGAGAAGAGGATTTTTTAAGATTTGTCAAAAAAAAAAAAAATAGAATAAAATAAAAAATAAATAAATGAAAAAAAACACAAAAAAATAAAAAATAAGAAAATAATTGAGCATGTCCCTTTGAGAAAACCTGGTAGAGACCCACCCAAAGTACATTGCCACTAAGTTTAAGTCAATCTGGTTGACGGTTTCGGAGAAGAACTCGAAAATGTGAATTAGCATTAGAGTGCCCATTGGCATACATAGTAATAAAGGGGAAAGGTGCATTTACTGACAAGTACCCGAATTGAAAAATCGTTAAAAATCAGGTATCAACAGCATTTCCAACCAGTGAACAAGTTTGTTTGACCCTTTCACAAGGAACATAGCCACCACGTTTCAGCTCTGAGTGATGGTTCTGGAGATTGCCTCGAAAAAAGCAAAAACAAACAAAAAATCATTAATAAAAGAAAAAATTGCAGTGCCACCTGGTGAGCAAATTAATAACTAGGAGTCCCTTGGGGTGTTCCTGTGTAAAATCAAAGCAATTCGGTGAGCGGTTTCGGTGCAGAAGATTTTTAAGGTTTGCCCAAAAAAGAACGAAAACAATCTTTCAAAAATTCAAAAATCACTGGGGCATGACCATTTGAACAAATTTGGTGGACACTACTCCAAGGCACATCCCAACCAAGTCTGAAGTGAATCTAGGTGACGGTGTTTGAGAAGTAAAAAGTGTGAATTGTGGACGGGCAACGGACGACAAACTCTCATAAAGCTAAAAACTAGTCGTCTTCAGCAACATAAAACAAGTCGAAGCCTTCTAAGAAAAGTCAGCTGACGATAAATCAAATCGGACGCATTTTCACATATTTACATAATAAAATTTCCTTGTTACTATTTTCAACAAGGGGTTCATGGGCCTAATGCTCTGCTGCCATCGTGGGTCTGCTGTGCCTATTTACTTGAAAGTTGTGAGTCCTCAAGTGGCTTCTGAACATATAAAGCGTATGTACATTTAATATGAAAGTTGTCCACCAGATAACACTTCGCTCCACATATAATCATAGCTTATTTGTGCAACTCCTGTGATGAATATTGTTGCATGTGGCCAAGACAACAATCAACGAGTCCTTATGTCCTCAGTGACCTTGGTACAGAAGATCAAGGACACACGCAGATTATCTAATACAAGAGGCCCATAGGCCTGCCTGTTGCTGTGCTGACATTGCCATTGAAGTCCAAGCTACACCCTGCCATTACAAAAATAACCTCTTTCAAATTTACAGGCATGGTGACCTCACAAAAATAGGTCAATGTCACTGATATTATACACAATTCTAGCTTTGGACATTGTCTATGTATCCTATAAATTTGGCAAGCCTAATCCAATCACTTTTTGTAAATATGGAATTTTACATCTTAGTACACATTTTGGCTCATTATTTCCGTCAAATTATGGGTGGCGCCACTAGTATCATTAGCAACTGAGACTTTGACCTCCCCCTCAATTCCACCGAATTTGGTGAAGATCTGCCAAAATTAAAGATGCTAGAGTGTTCACAAGATTTTTACATTTTGACCCCTATACTGCATGATAATGTAGGTGGCGCCACCAATATCGAAAGGGTCCTAGATTTTTATACACCCTATTATTCCTGAAAGTCATATTGGGCTAACTTGAAAACTGCGGACGGTACCGCGCTAACGAGCAAAAGTTTACGGACGGGCGGACAGACATGAGCGATCATATAAGCTCTACGACCTTTGGTCAGCAGAGCAAAAAAAAGTGTAAAATAAGCAATAACAAAAGAAACATTGACAAGTTGCAGCTGACGCTAGCTATGTCTCCCGCTAACATGTTTGAAAGGTGTAATGGTGCCTCAGAGCTATATACAGAAGTCGGGACTTAACACTTATTACCTTGATCTAGGGCGAAATACTATATAAATGTATTCACCATATCTTTAGTCCCAACAACACACACCAACTTCTGCACACAGCGCTTAGGTTACTTGGCCTCAAAAATATGATTACTATTATGATCAGAGGCATCTATTTAAAATTAGGCAAAACAGCGATAGAGAAGAATGACAAGCCTGCTGCACACCTATCATGAAAGACAGAGATACTTTATTGCAGAAATGCCCGATTGGGCCAAAGCATACATGAGCGCCATCTGTAGGCAAAACAAAGATATATTAATATTTATGTCTAACTACAAATGCCTTCATAACAACTTTATCATTTGTGAAGGATATGTTGGGTGCAAAAGTTTCAAAGAGGATCAGCTTCACCGTATCGGAAATGAGCCGAGAAAAGCGTGAGGGTATTTAATGAACATTTCTAATCAATTACCGACGGATGGAAGCAAAGACGAGCGGAACACCGTCAATTACTTATCTCTCACCTCACCCCTCAACTTCGCGAGCGGGAAATCAAAAACAGAAAAGCTTTTGTTCACACAAGCCAGCATGATGGAAACACATTTTAGATGGCAGACTGTTTAGAGCCATCGACTGCTGCCATCTGGTGGCCGAACCTAGAAATAATAGGAAAAATACAAGAAATGATCATGGGAACCACAAAGATATATTAATATTTATGTCTAACTACAAATGCCTTCATAACAACTTTATCATTTGTGCAAAGTAGAGATCAAATTTTGGCAGAATTATATCGCACACACTGTTTATATACTTCTGAACACACAAATGTATATACTTCTACGAGACACTATTCAAAAAATGTACACTTAATACGCCCAAAAACTATTTCAGAAAACGTGGAAAAGAAACATACCGCAGACAAAACTAATTCAGAGAACATGGTTATAACACTTACCCCCACCAACAAGACCTGAGCAAACAAGTCATTAACGATAATAATGACTGGTTGCGTATGTTGAAACGCGAGGGTGGAAAAGCATACAACGTATTACAGTGGAAAGTCCACCATACAGTATTGCAATGGAAAGTGGAAGGCCCACTACAATACAATAATACAAGGACATTGCAGAAGGAAGTCCACCACAATGCAACAGTTCGTAAGTATCGCAGTGCAAAGTAGAAAGTCCACCATAATGCAATAGTGCTTTAAAATAATAAGTACTTGAGGGACATCTACGTCAACGATGGGATGGTATTAAAAGTTGTGGTGGAAAATCCATCGAAATGCAGTGGTACTAAAATATATAAATGACTAGAAGTTTCTATAACGTTTTTATTTTTGATTGTTTGAAAACTAAGATAAAAATATGAAAGTGTACTGGTTAAATTTAAACCTAAGAGTACAGTGATGTTAACAAGTTCCTATCAAGAGATTATAACTGTTTGTAGGTTACTTGTAGAAATTGAGACAAAAATGAAGAACCATAAACCCTGCCCACGTGGGCATGCAACTACTACAGGTTGATTACTGTGTATAGGTATAACTTCAAAGGAATCTAGTTTAAAGTTACAGAAGACTGACTAACAAAAACGAAAGGAAAAAGAGCGCGCGCACATACATACCAAAAAGCACCCCCCCCCCAAAAAAAACCCACACACACAAATTGCATTTGACTTTTTCCACCGACAATTTGTAAACAAATTTCAGGAGAATAAGCGAAAAGACACGTTCTTCTTTCACTCCTTTCGTGTCTGATTTTTATTCATTCTCCGCAGACTAGGTCAACAACTTTCGTCGGTGCACTGTGTTCCCAGTGTGCCCAGATCGCGCCACACCAAGCTTTTGATGGGTGGAAAGTTATTCTTTATGGAAAAAAATATGAAACTAAAAAAAGAAAATTTGCTCCACAGCAAATCTGTCTGGGTGATTTCAAAATGAGACGTTTGAAATGCTACACTTTGCCATTGTTCAGCATAATATAAATTTCGTGTATTAGTCATTTTTTTTAAAAAGTAAAATGCTACAACTTTGGTTCTTGGTTCATTGGATGTGGCCATGTCACAAACTTATAAAATAAAGTTTGAATTAAGCAAGTATCTATAATAGTTTTGAAGCTATTCAACATTTAAATTTTGTGTATTTGCCTAATTTGCATAAATTGGAAGCCTACAACTTTGGTTTATGGTTCATTGGATGGGGCTTTGCCACAAACCCATAAATTGAAGTAGAAATGGCATCTCTGTCTATAATGGTTTTGAAGCTATTCAAGATTTACATTTTGCATGTTTACCTAATTTGCATAAATTAAAATCCTACAACTTTGGTTCATGGTTCATTGGATATGGCTTTGCTACAAACTTATAAATTGAGGTTGAAATGGCATGTCTATGTATAATAGATTGGGAGATATTCAACTTTGAAACTTTTCAAAGCCCTTTATTAGCATAATTTGAAATTCTACTTAACTTATACTGTCCATTGTATTGGCAGGTGTCAGAAACCTATATATGCACATTGAAATTTTGAGTATCTGCAATATTTCGGAAGATATGGAGCTTGTAAGATTTTAATTGTCCCTAAATTTGCATATTTTTGAACATCATGACTATTCCAAATGAGATGCACAATTTCCTTCGTTAGGCCAGTCACCATAGCAAGTTTGGTGTTTTTCGGAAAAATAGTGCTTGAGAAAATCCCCAGACCAACTTGGTTGTGAAGAAGAAAGGAAAGAAAGAAAGAAAGAAAGAAAGAAAGAAAGAAAGAAAGAAAGAAAGAAAGAAAGAAGAAAGAAAGAAAGAAGGAGACAGAGAAAGAAAGAAAATTCCAGTGTTTACTAATACAGTGAAACCTCTCTGAAGTGGGCACCCTTGGGACCAGAGAAAAGTGCCCACTCCTGAGAGTATCAGCCCTTCTGGTCAGTATGGATGAGTATGTGTGCATGTATATGTACATTATTCATATGTGCACATATATATGTACAGTGTATACATATAATTCAAGGGGATGTGTATACATGCAATACAAAACTGTCTTTCTTCCTTTATTACATGAACAAATTTTAACAGAAGCTTCCAAGAAACTACATAAACATGTACCTGTGAACCAAGAAAAAACTATACTGTCTCAGTGTTGGCTATGAAGAACAGGCTTCATCTAACTGGTTACAAGAAAACAAAGACATGAAACTGTACACTGAGATGACACAAATTCTACCCTCCCTGGTCTGGCCGACTCAGCTCTGTATTGAGTCTATTTTTAACAGAGGGTACACTCAGGCTTGTTCTGCTAGAAGTATGGAGCCTGTATTCCCTTGGGACTGATAAGCTCAGCAGACTGGCATTGCCTCAGGCAAAAACAGGCCAGCTAGGACACCAGTTTCAGTCATGGTGCATTGACAGGTCTGTTCTGCACTAGTGGAAACTATAGCCTACAGGTACATATGGCAGCATGGAGTCAATCTGTTCCTGCGTGGACAGAAAGAGATACTCTGTATTTTATTGAGAGCCTCATTACACAGTTGTTGGGATTCCCCCCCCCCCCCCCAATTTGCTACAAGATCCAAACCTTCCAAAGCATACACCTAGCATGCACGGATAGAAAGCTGCCTGTGAGACAAGTTCAAGCTAATTAATTATGAATGCAAAATGGTTGCCTGGCACCATGGAGGTCAAGCAATAGGTCATACAGCAAGCAGTTCAAGGCCTGTATGTGGATTGGGGAGACATTTGGTGAACTTAGCATACATTAAAATTCTCCAAGTTTTGTTTGTATGCTATTGGATATGCCAGTTGTCTGAAACCTATGTCTGTAAGTTAGAACTTTGTGTCTCCAATAGTTTAGAAGATATGGAGCTGCTTTTGAAATTTTAAATGCTCCTCATTTGCATAATGTCAATCATCATGACCATTCCAAGTCAGGTGTCTAATTTCACTGGTAGGTCATTTACCATGGCAAGTTTGGTGGATTGTGGAACAGTAGGGTCCGAAAAAAACTCCAGACAAATCTGGTCATAAAGAAGAAAGAAAGAAAGAATTCTTGGAAAAATAAAATGTCTGGGTTGGCACCCAGACATAACTATATATTTCAAAAATGAGAAAAATGAGCTGACAACATTCAGTTTAGTCGCTTGTTCCTAATTTTAATTGTTACTGCTGGTGTGTCTATGCATCGGTGTTAGACCCGGGAATTCAATTTTTCGCAAACACATTCCTTTGTCATTGGACGAAAGACTTCACACTGCATTCAAGGTTTTTTTGTTTTTTTTTAGGACCTATCTCATGTCAACATGACAACTGCTCACACAAAAATGAGCGCTGCACAGACATTATAGATCTGCCGTTGGCTACCAGTTAATCTTTTGGTGGGACTGTTTGCAGAATGATAATTATAGTGATATAATCATCATACATACAAATAGATAATTATACGTTAATGGAAACACACTCTCACAGCATGCTGAGTGGCCACACACACGCACACAAAATGACCCCGTGTCCTTCTTGATTCAAAAGCTGTATGATCCAACTCCATTTTTTCCCTTTTTTCCTCTTTTTTATACAGAGTATGTTCAAGGTACGGAGCCCCAGAGGGGACATGAGAGAAAATAATATTTTTTGCGTTCCCTCGCAAAACCATTGCGTTCCCTCGCACTAATTATTTTTTCTTTTACTTATGTCCCTTTGGAAAACAACATGGAGCCCCAGAGGAAACGCGAGGAAACAAGTAATACAGTCCTTTCCTTCGCAAAAGTTTTGCGTTACCTCGCAAAACTTCTGCGTTCCCTCGCAAAATATTTGTCACGGAATATCATCTTTTAATGGCGGGACAGAAATCTTAATCTATGATGGCGCCTCTGGGACTCCAGATACTGCTTTTTTGCTGAGAAAAAATTCTTTTGCGTTCCCATGTAAAAGTTTTGCGAGGGAACGCATTTTTTTTCTCATGTCCCGTCCGGGGCTCCGTATCCAGGCAATCCACTGTGTACAAGGTTTTCGGCAGTGACATTCTTCGCATTTTATGATGACACATGGATAAAAAGAGCGCATGTATTATGTCTTTTCATAAAGCAGCAAGTGATTGGTTTAATTAAAATAGGATAGATCCTTATAGGGACACACTTCAGTCATGCACTTGTATTCATATGGAAAATTTACCGCTGAAAACATTCATGCTCGTATGCAGGGTGCGCTTTTTTGGAAGGGGGGGGGGGGCAAGGAGAAGTGTACTTTTTAAAAATACTGGAAATATTAATTTTTTGGACTTACGTATTCATTTTAATATTCACATGAGAACCTATATGAACATTATGAACAGGTTTTCGGGCCACAACCGGTGCTACGACAATATCACTTCCCTTTTTTTGTTTCAAAAATCAGTATTTTACTCATTTTGTGATGGAGTTCTATTTGACAGCGGCGTGATTTTTATTGCGCACCAGAGTGTGCTGCCACCTGGTGACTAGTGATCAGGTCTATCTGCAAGAAGACATTGTGTTCTTTCTGTCTTTTTCTTTCTCTATCCATATCCTTCTTTCTTTCAGCTTACCGCACGTCACCAAAGCAGGATATACACATTTGGAGTGGATATAGCTATGTCAGTAATGTTAATTAACCATTAATATTCATTGCCTGCAAACATGGAAAATTCATTTCTTTCTCTTTCTAATATCATTTCGTTTCTTTCGTTACCTCCTTCTTGTTTCATTCTTTTTCTGTCAGTCTCTGTGTTTGTTAAATAATTCAATTCAAATTACAATCTACAGTCATTTCATTGATTTGAATCTGCAAAACTAATGCAGATCTTCGCAGCACTTTCTGTCTTTGAAAATTGCACAGATATTTGCTGTGTTACAAATATAAATTTTACTATTTTTTGTATGCGTTTGATCGTTATTTCATTTTTTTTCATTCCTTCAATCGTTCTATTATTTATGTTTGTTTCTTTGTTCCTTTGCTGAAAAAGCACATCCCAGCTGGTCTGGACTGGGTCTTCATGATAAATTATATTTGCCATTAGTACCAGTGTAACAAGATAGATGTGTGAAAGGACTCTTCACCACAATTCTACCTTTGAAGTACACAATTAGTGGAACTGGTACTATGTTGCTGCTGTAAAATGTTGAAACGCGAGTGACATCCGAAAAGGGTATACTCACTACTCGTCATCGGGCGTAATCTTTGTCTGTCAGGGCATGCATGAACGAGACTCGGTCGCAACTTTCACATGCATTCCTGGGTTTATGCAAAAGAGCAAGTGGGCTATGCCAATAAACCAACATGCCACATTTACAACCGCCATTTTAGCTAATAACTTACAGACAACAAAAGCCACCCTTATGTGCTAAATTACTTGAAGTGCAACGTACTGCTTTTCACACAGACGTGCATCTCTTCATAGAATGTACTGCATTCCTCACATGACGTTCTACTTTTCATCAGAGAGATAATCTTTTAATTCCTGCGAGAAATTACGCATATTTTACATAATTTCTTGCGCGTTGTCTATTAAAATTATATTCAGCGTTCATTAAAAAAACATCTTTTTTGGCCACAAATTATGTGCAGGCAGCAGGGATTGTGACATATACAATTGGTAAGATGATGGCATCATTGGAATTTGGAGAGAATTGATCCTTTCCGTAACTTAAAGTCGAGAGCAAACTGCGCCACACAGATGCAGTCTTTGTTCTGCGGTCATATGACAACTTTGAATAGATGTTGCAGAAAGCATCTAACAATAAGCATCAGTCAAAAATAATGCAATGAAAGCGATGAGTATTATGAGTACATTTCAAGAGGGTTGTGTAAATGGACCATCCTTAGCTGACCTTGTTATTCAACCCATAATAAGTCTTGGGGATGAGGATGTTGGAGAAAGAGGAAGTAAAAAAAAAAAAAAATTCTCGTTGTTATCCCCATTAACTTGCATGGTAATCAGTAGGAGTGCATGCATTAATCAACAAATAGAAACAAATATTAAAAATCGGGGATCCAGAGTACCACCATATAGTGAATAATATTGATAAATCTTCCCACAAGCTACATTTTTACTAGGTTATACAACAATCGATGTGACGGTTTTGCAGAAGTAAAAAGTTGGGAAAACACATAAATATTCGTCAAAAAGGGTAAAAAAAGTGCAGCGCCACCTGTTGAACTAATTAAGGTCTGGGGCGCCCCAGCAATGTCCCCATGAAATTTCAAATGCTGAGCGATTTCGAAAAAAAAATTCAAGATTGCAAAAATGAAATAAGAATTCATAAAAAATCTAACAATCACTGAAGCTTGACCATTTGAACATATTTGCTTAACATGCAAAATTTCGTTTAAAACAAGAGGACTGTGTGAATAGTCTCAACTGACCTAAGTTTGTTCACAAAATCAAAATAGCAACTTAAAAGACCTGTGTTGAACTTTAGCTGAGTGAATATGACATTTTAAAGTATTTCTAAGATTTGCCTAAAGAAAAATTCATTAGAAATGTACATTTTACTGAAGCATGAGGAATCGAAGAATATTTAACGAGAATTTTGAAAAACAACATTGCTACTTGGTGGAGAAAATACATGAACTTGAGCATTACAATGCCCATTGACTATCATATCAATCAATAGGAAAAGCGTATTTACCAAGAAGTACTGGAATTGAAAATAAAATCGTTAAAAATCAGAATTCCAAAGCAGTGCCACCGAGTGAAAAACTTGGTTTGATCCTTTCACAAGGTACAAATCCAGCAAGTTTCAGCCTAATCTAAGTGACGGTTCTGGAGAAGAAGTCGAAAAGAGCGAAAACACACAAAAACCATTAAAAAAAATAGAAACATTGCAGTGCAACCTGGCGAACAAATGAAGAACTAGGAGTCCATAGGGGGTGTTCCTGTGTGATATCAAAATAATCGGGTGAGCGGTTTTGGACACCTTTTAAACTTTGCTCCCCCAAAAAGAACCCCACCCCCCATTTTTTTTTTTTCAATAAATAAAAAACAGTGGAACCTGACCATTTGATCAAACTTTGCAGAGACCTACCCAAGGTAGATTGCCACCCAGTTTGAAGTGACCCTGGCTGACGTTTCTTCGGAGAAGTCGAAAATGTGAATTAGCGTAAGAATGGCCATTGATTCACGTAGTAATCAATAGGAAAGGTGCATTTAACGATAAGTACCCGAATTGAAAAAAAATCGTTAAAAATCAGAATTCCAAAGCAGTGCCACCGAGTGAACAACTTTGTTTCACCCTTGCACAAGGAACATACCCACCACGTTTCAGCTTAATCTGAGCGATGGTTATGGAGAAGAAGTCAAAAATAGCAAAAAACACATACATACACACACACACACACACACACACACACACACACACACACAAACCCACACACACACACACAAATCATAAACAAGTGGACTGTACCGGTCCTGTGTTCAGCTGACATGTAAATATACCCTTGACATTTTAAAGATTTGCCCCCAAAAAGAAATCCATAAAAAAGCCCAAATCAATGGAGAATGATCATTTGAACAAATCTGGTCGAGACCCACCCAAGGTATATTGCTGCCAAATTTGAATTCAATCTGGATGACGGTTTTGGAGACGAAGTCGAAAATGTAAATTAGCATTGGAATGCCCATTGACTTGTATAGTAAGCAATAGGAAAAGTGCATTTACCGAAGATACCCGAATTGAAAAAAAAAATCGTTCAAAATCCGGAATCCACATCACTGCTAGCTTGTGAACAACTTTCTCTGACCATCCCACAAGGAACATATTCAGCAAGTTTCAGCTTAATCTGAAAGACGGTTCTGAGGGAGAAGTCGAACAAAGCAAAACATACAAAAAAACAGAAAAAATCGCAGCGCCACTCAGTGAACAAACTAGGAACTAGGAGTCCCTAGGAGTGTTCCTGTGTGATATCAAAGCAATTGCGTGAGCACTCTCAGAGAAGACGATTTTTTAAAGATTTGCTCACAAAAAGACCCCCCCACACACACAAAAACCCATTAAAAATCCGAAAATCACTGGAGTGTGACCATTTGGACTAACTTGGTACAGACCCACCCAAGGTACATTGCCACCAAGTTTGAAGTGAATCTGGCTCATGGTTTTGAAGAAGTCGATTGTTGAAGGTGGAGGATGGACACTGAGGAACAAAGGACCGTAAGAAAAGCTCAGCTACTGACAAGTCAGCTGAGCAAAAAAAAATTCATTAAAAATAGAAAGAAATCACTGGTGCGTTACCATTTGAACAGATTGGTACCGACCCACCCAAGGCACATCCCAATTAAGTATGACTTAGATCTGGCCAATGGTTTTAGAAAAATCGGAAATGTAAATTGTTGATGTTGGACAGAGTGAGGACCACAGAATAGGCTCAGCTGACTGAAAAGTCAGCTGGAAAAAAATGCAGCGCCACCTGTGGAACAAATTAAGATTGGGGGGTCCCCAGAAGTGTCCTTATGCAATTTCAAACCAATTGGCTGAGTGGTTTTTGGAGATTTTTTGCTCAGCTAACTTCTCAGTCAGCTGAGGTTATTTGGTGGTTGGGCATCTGTTGTCCGTCCATCAGCGTCCACACTCAGACAGCACATGTTAATGTTTCCCTATAAAGGACACGCTTAGACATTACATGAGTGACCTTGACCTCATTTCTGAGGTCACAGTGCAACACACATGAATTTTACTCTTCATTGCTATAACTTGAGAACTACTTGAACTGGGACCTTGGTGGGAACTATAGCCTGCCTGGTACATATGGCAGCATGGAGCAGATCTGTTCTTGCCTGAAAAGAAAGGGAGTCTTTGTATTGTATTCAGAACCTCATTACACAGTTGTTGGAAGTCCCCCCCCCCCCCCCCAATTTGCTACAAGACCCAAACATTGCACATCATACACCTATCATGCATGGATAGAAGGCTGCTTATGATACAGGTTCAAGCTAATTAATTATAAATGCAAAATGGTTGTCTAGCACCATGGAGGTCAAGCAATAGGTTAACAAGTAGTTGAAGGCCTGCATGTGTGGATTCTGGAGATATTTGGTGAATTTAGCATACATTCCAACTTTTGTTTGCATGCTATTGGATTTGCCAGTCGTCTCAAACCTATATGTGTAAGTAAGAACTTTGTGTCTATCTATAATATTTTTGAAGATATAGAGCTTTTAAAATTTCAATTGCCCCTCGTTTGCATAATGTTAATCATCATGACTATTCCAAACGAAATGGCAAAATTTCATTGGTAGGTCAGTCACCATGGCAAGTTTGGTGGTTTGGGGAATAATAGTGTCTGAGAAAAACTCTGGACAAATTTGGGTGCCATGGAAAGAACGCAAGAAACAAGAAAAGAAGATTTGCTTCAAAGCAAATCTGTCTGTGTGCCTTCGAAAGATTTAAAATTTAATTAGCCCTCATTTGCATAATTTTGAAAAGCACGACCTCTCATTACAAAAAAGGCCAGACTTTATCTATAGAAGTATAATTGTGCCAAGTGTGGAGTTTGTACATGTAATACTTTTTAAATAAAATGTCGGACAAATTTGCCTTTAAAGGAAGAAAGAAAGACAATATTTTTGATAGTATGTAATGATATATAAACTACCACAGTCTATGTCATCATTCTTTTCCATTTTATTCTCATGAACCAAGTAGTCTTCTAAGCATGCAACTTGTAGACGTCAGTCTGACCTGGCTGCCTGTGGCTTATACGGTTCCCAACCTGGCAACCTCACTGCAATGAAAACTACAGCTTCCTGTGGCTTTCAGTTGAATATGTTATGTCTCACCCTATTAATTAATTATGTGCTGTTCCAATTTCTAAGTTACACCTTGTCTGTCTTGTGAAAACATGGCAAAAACAATCACACACGGCATTCTGTGTGGTACTCCAGGGACACACATACAGACAAGCATGCTGCCCATAGCCTGATATCAAGCCCAGGCTCTCTTATCTTGGCTTAAAGTATCAATTACCAATGCGGGCCCCAGAATTTTGACTGCTACAATCTTCAAAGCCTTTGGTACTTCACATTCCATTTAAAAAAGCGTGACTTCTCATTATAAAAAGGCCAGACTTCATCCAATGAAGTATAATTGTGCCAAGTTTGGAGTTTCTACCTGTAATACTTTTCAAATGAAATGTCGGACAAATTTGCCTGGAAAGAAAGAAAGAAAGAAAGAAAGAAAGAAAGAAAGAAAGAAAGAAAGAAAGAAAGAAAGAATTCCTAGAAAAACTCTAGCTGGGTTAAGTATACTTTACCCCGGGTACTTACCCTCTTACCACTCTAAACACTTTGATAATTACACTTTGTCATTTCAAGCTCCATCTTGACGTAGTCTGACTAATGTTCTTGAGTTATAGTATTGTATTTATTAGGTATTTGGTCATACCTCTGGAAACATTTCAACACAGTTTTGTGTAGTTGTTGTTTTTTATAACGTTTGTGTTGTAGTTTTTGCAACAAAGTTCTGACTCTATTGACAAAATCGCTAAAAAGAGTGGTGTTTCTAGCAATACCTATCACTTGTCCGATACAAACTCCATATGCTTGCTTCTCTGGAATGTTTCCAGTCAGATCAGGGTATAAGATAATATCAAATTTGAACCGGTCGCTCTTGTCAAATATTTTTGTTAGATGCCGGTTGTTCTTTATTTCTATATCCAGATCAAGGAAAGTAGCTTTTGTATCACTTTCATTTTCCAGATTTAATATCAATTCTTTGAGATATATGTTTCCCAATTTCCCTTTATTTCATCTCCATTGTTTAAAGCACTCAGATCATCTATAAATCTTCTTGTGGGAGAGTATGATCTTCTGATAGCTGTAAAGTTTGTTTTTGCCTACTCTTCCATCCATTTTGATTCATAATAATGTAAATAAAGGTTGGCAATATATGGAGCCGGATCTGTTCCCAGTGGTATGCCTTCTATTTGTTGATAGATTCTGGTTCCAAAGCAAAAGTATGCATTGTTGATAATGTAATATATCATTTGAGCATATTCTTGCTTTGTGTAAGATATTCCTTTGCTCTTACTTTATCAAATTATCCTCAGCACCAGATATTCAATATATTGACATGTGCCACCTTTGAACGCTTTATTCAAGATTGAAATTAACACGCTGTTTATGTCTGTCAAGTTGATCTTTGTATAACAATAATAATAATAATAATAATAATAATAATAATAATAATAATAATAATAATAATAATAATAATAATAATAATGACAATAATAATAATAATAATAATAATAATAATAATAATAATAATAATAATAATAATAATAATAATAATAATAATAATAATAATAATAATTTATTTAGGAAAACTTCCCCTTTACATTGGGGGCACCAACGGAACCGGGGAAATTCCATGATGCGTCCAAGATATACACAAATAATCAGGCATCCTTATTATCAATCAAATAATCGTCGTATGTTGAAATAAGTATAGTAACTATAATAGTACAAGTAATAATTTATGTCCTCCGCACCAAGTACAATGTTGAGAAATCAAAGGTATGAATTGATTTGGCACCATTCTTATTGTTGATTTTGTCAATGTCTAGTAGAATATCACTTGTGCTATCTGTAATCCACATTCTATTCACTCCCGTGTACATTTTCACTTTTTGCAGTAGTTAGTATGTGAAATTTTGACAAGTTTAAGAACTTTAGTGAGTCGTTTGGCAACTCGCTTCGAAACACATTTCTTTGCTGCAATGATGAACCTGAATTTAACAGGGTTTTCATGCATTTTGACAATTGCATATATAATTGGTAATTTTTGGTCCTCATTTGAGACAATGCATTTCAACTTCTTGTTTTTATCAACTTGGTCCTTGATAACATTATCAGAGGTTCTTGCCTGTTGATAACTTTCATTATTTAATTCACTCAGTATTGTATTAATGTAGTATGGTTCACAAATTAGTGCAATGTTATTGCTAGCTTTTGTCAACAGGTGTAATGACAAACTTGTCATGCAAGTTTTGTAATCCATGACTACCGTGTGAATCCTGCAGCACTTGTTTAATCTGTCCCCACTTTTAAAGAGGTCCTTTTCTCGGGTATTTAATTCTTTCATCCACTGTTCACTGACGGACCGACTGATGGACAGACATGACCGGTCGCATTAGAGCTGCGACCTTAGGTCAGCAGCTTAAAATCAAATATCCAAGAGTTCTCACAGGATTTTTCCATTTTGACCCAAAGATATCATGGTACTCCGCTAATATCAAAAACTACCTAGACTTACTTGATAAATCCTGCAACTTATATGGGAATCAATTGAAAACTGTGGACATCATTGGCAGTCGCCTCTTTCAACTTTGCAGCACAAGTGCGCTAAAATAAATAGGTGGAGGTCATCGTATTATAGAATATATCAGTGCCTGGTATGACCTATATATCCTATAAATTTAGCTAGTCTGGCTCAGACATGGAATTTTATATCTTTCAACACATTTTGGCTCATAATTTACATCAAAAATTAGATGACGTCACCAATATATCATTCAATGGAGATTTTGACCTTCTCCGCAAGCCCACAAAATTGCATAAGGATCCACACAAAAATTGCCATTGTTAGTGTATATTCGCAAAATTTTCACATTTGACCCATAGGGCACATAACCTTCATTTTAGCTCGGATTAAAACGTTGACAATTTTAAAATACGTTCGCGTTTCGTTTCTTTGCCTGGTCCACATTCCTACCAAGTGCCGTCACGATTCGAAAAACTGTTTTCTCAAAATTTTCACATTTTGGTCTGATATTATATAATACTACTGGTGGCAACACCAATATCGAAGCAACCTAGATTGGTATTCCCGGTATAAGTCCTGAAAGGTACATGTAGATAACTTGAACACTCCGGATTGCATCATGTTCACAAAAAAAAAAAAAAAAAAAGAGAGAGAATATGGGTGGACGATAGGACATGACGTATTGTAATAATCTCTGCGACCTCAAGTCAGCCAGCTGAAAATTGTTAACTTCAAAACGTGCACCCAGAGTCCAAGGTTCCATAAATGATCCGTTTGTCCAAATCGGATAAGTTTTTGTGTCATCCAGGAAAAATAATAAACTTGGAGAAGTGTCAAATTTCATAATTGGATCACGACGACTCAAAAAGTATGTCACCACGTAAATTTTACGTTCAGCGCAGTCAGGTGAAATTTCGATCAGAAGACTAAATTTTACTCTGCACTGATGTTCAGATAAGCCTTATCATTACACAGTCACTTCTTTCAACTTTGCAAGCGTGGTGAACTGGTTAAATTAAGCAAATGTCGTCCATATAACATAATATAATAGCATTGGACACGGTCTATATATTCTGAAAATTTAGCATCTCTAAAATTATTATCACCATCATTTTATTTATTTTTTGAGATATGGGATTTTACATCTTTCAACACATGTACTAGCTCAAACTGAAATACAGAATTGCTCTGTGACCTAGAAAATTAAGTCAAGGTCGACAGGGCACCATAATTTTGTGTAATATGAAAATGCTAGCGTCAAAGCGTTTTATTTGTGTGACTATGAATGCTGACATCACCTATGTATTGTTATGGATGTGGATGTGTAATGTTTGGGATTTGCGTTTCATTTTTCTATACAACAAAGTGAATCATCGAAGTTTCTCAGTGCAAGTCTTATGTGCGAGTGTCTGATCAGATTTCCTTCCGTGCACACTCATACTGTTTCTGTTTATTACATTATAATTTCATTCCGCTTGACTCACTTTTCTACTGGTGGTCTTTTCACTTCACGTGCACTTGACTATCCTCATGAAGCACCAAAGTGACCAGCTGACAGGATGCTGGATGTTGATTTTTGATACTGCTAGGATTGTCCAGTACACCACAGTAATTTTTATGTTTAAAGACTAGCGTGAGTAACTTTTTCCTTCAAGAAATTACTCAACCCTATGCAATCTCTTTGATGTATCCTTCTTCCCATCCACAGTCAAACTTTGGAACAGTCTACCTATTCATGTACGAAATTCTGAAAATGTTGATGAGTTCAAATCCAGGCTCAATAAGAACACAAAGAAATGTAATAAATTGTATTATTTGGGGGAGAGGAGAGTGACAGTCCTTCACGCACGCTTGCGAATGAAATGTAGTATACTTCGGTCAGATTTGTTCAACAACGGTGTTGTGGACTCTCCGGGGTGTGCCTGTGGCACGGCGAACGAGGACGCGTTTCATTATTTTTGTGAGTGTATGAAATATAAAATTCATCGTGACGAACTTCAAAATTCTGTCTTGCCTCTCGCATCTTTCACTGTCGAAACACTTTTATTTGGGTCTAAAAACTGTACTTTCAAAGAAAATGAAGATATTTTTAAAGCTGTTCATACAAATATTATTAAAACAGCTAGATTTGACACCTGATTATATGTGATATTTATTTAATGTTATATGCAAGTACATGGTTACATAATTAGAGGACCAACTCCAACCACCCTCTCTCTCTCTCTGTGAACACGTATCGTGCTGTGTTATTCTTCCAGTCGTGTGGCTTGCCACCCTATCTGTCATTGTTACTGTAGCGTTTTTCTTTGCATCAGTCCTAAGTGTTGTCAATCGTCTTCTCTAATTTCTCTCTTATGTGTGCAAGAAGGATTAATATAGGGCACCGCCCTGTTTCCTAATTGCTTTAATAAAATATGTTTAAACCAACCCTATGTCACTCATAATTATTGTACACGTATATGGTACAAAACCCCTCCTCATCATCAGATGTAATGAGTTGTAATTGATGTATCTGGCACTCTATTGGTTTATAATTTGGAGGTAGATTTTGGTCATATTTTGGTACTGATGAAGAGCTGTGAGCTCTGGGCTTTTTGCCCGTGGAACCCCATGAGAAGTACACGTGTCCATGTATCTGCTGTAACTGGTCACAAGGATGGAATAAAATAACTGAAGCTTCAACATCATCTTCATACTTGTGTATATACAACAGAGAGCTATTTCCCTAAGATCAGATCAGCATAATAATTATCATAAAACAGATATGCAAATAATTCAGCATGTACATCATGTAGCTGATGTACATTACTGGGAAAAGCTTACGAAGAAGTAGAAAAGTGATTACAGGAAAGGCTACTTGGGTTCCTGAACTCCAGCAGAAGCTTTGCTGTACCACATCTGCACGAGCGTCTACAAAATACACTGATGTACAAGAGGACAGTCTGTTATTCAGAGCAAATTTATACTCGAATAAAATCACAGATATCTTAAAATTACAGTACAGTAATATATGGAAAAGGAGAACTATGACAGTCCCGTGCTCAGCTGACCCTGCATGCACAGGCTGAAGTGGTCCTGTGAACTTGGTGACATCAAGGTCACCTTTGTTTAAGACCAACATCACTGTTTATGATATCACTTTTCACTCAGAATTGTTTTTAATGAATAGTTACAGAGTCCATTACCAAAATGTATGCCAATATGTGAATTTGATCTGCCAAGGTCAAAATCTATGTCAACAATACCCAAGTACACTCCTATTATTGTTTGATAATAACCATGCATGGTCCTACGATCCATTATTGCTGAAATATAAGCCACAATATCAGCTGACCTTCCAATGTCATAGAAGGTCAAAATCAACAACACCGATCCCTCCTCCCCAACCACATGTACTTTCCTGATAGCATTTAATAGTAACAACGGGCCTAGTATCCAAAATGACCGAGATATACACCAATGTGTCAGATGTGCTGCTATCTCTGTTGTACAGCAACAGTGTTAACGTACATATACCGATTTGTCCTAATGTTCAATTTGGTTAAAACAAAACAACAGCACCAGTGGTACACGACATTTGTGGAGCTCAAGTCCAGGTATGTTTCCAATGAATTTCAAGAGACTCTAACCTGCTGTTTGGGAGATATTGCGAAAACTCACAAAAATTGTTAATGTATGCATTAATCGGCAAGTATCCAAATTTAAAGTTTGTTAAAAATCAGAGATTTAAAGTATTTACCACCTAGTGAACAGATTAGCTTGACCCTTCTACAAGCTATATTTCGATCAAGTAACAGAATAATCTGAGCAAATGTTTGGCGAAGAATGTGATAATAGCTTTATCTCAGAAAAAATCCATCACAAAAACAAAAGAATCGCCGCGTTTTCTGTTAAACAACATTAGGTCCAGGGGTTCCCAAAGGTGTGTTTCCATACAATTTTGAAGCAATTGGCTACGCGGCTTCAGAGAGATTTGCCAAAAAGTGCAAAAAATAAAATAAAAATAACATAAATAAATAAATAAATAAATAAATGAATGAATGAATGAATGAATGAATGAATGAATGAATGAATGAATGAATGAATAAATAAATAAATAAATAAATAAATAAATAAATAAATAAATAAATAAATAAATAAATGAAGGATTCAAAAATTGTTCGAGCATGATCATTTGAACTAACTTGGCCAAGGTACATTGCAACCAGGTTTGAAGTGGTCCTGGCTAACGGTTTTGGAAAAGTCGAAAATACTATTTGTGGACGGCCGACGGACAATTCTAGTCAGCTGAAGTGAAAAACAACAATTGTGTATAAAACAGAGACATTAATTTTGTTTTGTGGAGGTGGGAAGTCTAATGGTGGAACATTCAACTGGCACCATGGAGTCCGATTTCTCCGAGAGGCGGTATTTCGTGTCGGTTTGGGGTTTATGGTCGCATATTACAAGGTGTCCGAACACCTGCTAAGCTCTGCAGATTTCTTCAGGCACCTCGGTCTTCTCCCACATGGAGTTGGTTGAGGAGGGAGGGGAGTGAGGGTAGGGCAGGATATACCTGATGAACGCTGTGGAAGAACACTCTTTGAACAGGTTAGCCAGAATACAGATGTTCTTTTATTACTGCTGTTGCTGCTGCTACTACTACTATTGCTACCACTATAACTACTACTACTACTACTACTACTACTACTACTACTACTACTACTACTACTACTACTACTACTACTACTACTACTACTACTACTATAATTACAACTACTACTACTACTACTACTTTCTCTGTGTACTAACACAGACATTCCGTTTTCCGTGGAGTTCTTTTTTTCTTTATTTCCCCTGTACGGCTTTTTTCCCGCTCAAAGTAAAAGCGACAGCTTTGAAAATTTGTGGGAACACTGCACCTATGATGACCCCTGGCACCGTACCTTGAATTGCCAGGAATTAGGGGCAAATAAATATTTGAAAGTTTAATACCTTCAAAACTATTGTAGATACAACGTTTCAAGTTGTGCACATGGTTTGTGAGACCTGCCAATGCAATATGCCAAGGAAAAAAGGCTGCAAAATTTTAAATGATGCTTATTTGCGCACTTGAAAACCTTAAATAATATATATCTTATGGAACATCTTTCTTGTGACGGAGATAAAGTAGACATGTCTGGCCTCACAGATATAGTAATAGATGAAAATGCTACCTGGAATGCCATTAGCAAACTAAAGAACGGTAAAGCCTGTGGTATCGATAATATACCAAACGAATTTTTAAAGCATGGCGGTGAGGCAATTGTTAACTCACTTACGAAAATATTTAAGCTATGTAAAATACTAGAAAGCTTCCCAGACGATTGGTCAAAAGGTTATATTAAACCAATATATAAAGACGGTAAGCCAGAGCTACTCAGCAATTATAGAGGAATTACAATTACTTCTAATGTATATAAAGTGTTTGCATCCATGCTTGAAACACAAATGATGTCTTTCTATGAGGAACAGGAAACCTTTGGTGAACTGCAAGGTGCATATAGACAAGGTCGTAGGTTAGAAGATCACTACTTTAGTCTCAAAGGTCTATGTAGTTTAAGAAAGGACAGAAAAGAGAAAACATGGTTAGCATTTCTTGATATCAGCAAAGCTTTTGATACGGTAAACAGAAATCGGATGATGTGCGAACTGTGGAATAGTGGAATTCAAGGTAAAAACATGGCGACTAGTACATAGATTGTACGAGGAGGTGGAAAACAAAGTTATATTTGGTCCTTTTGAAAGTAATTGGTACGAAAGTGTTAATGGTGTGAAACAAGGATGCATTCTATCACCCACGCTATTTTCTATTGCCATGAATGATCTGCTCTTTATGCTTAATGAGCATAGGTTAGGAATAACCTATCATGAGGAACTTATTCCCGCCTTACTTTATGCAGATGACATTGTTCTGATGATGATAAACAACTACAGGAAATGCTTAATATTGCACATAGATTTGCTATGAAATGGGGAATGAAATTTAATGACACAAAATCAAAAGTTATGGTAATAGGTAAAAAATGGATATGACAAGGAAATGGTTTTTGGGAACGTTGACACTTGAAGAATGCACTATGTATAAATATTTAGGTATTATATTTGCCCAGTCATTACAAGACTCTCCACACATAAAGCAACACTTGAAAGGTAAACTTAGTCGCTTAAATGGATATATATGTAGTATTCTCTCATCGCACGACAATATAAATAGAGTAACGTTTGGTGACAGTCTCTGGAAAAGCCTAATAATGCCTTCACTCTCACATGGCAGTGCAGTATGGTTTAACAATACAAAGGAAAGCACAAGTATTGTAAGATCATTCCAGTACACGGTGGCACGAGCTATTCTACAAGTAAGAGGTACCCCTGCAATGGTGGCAACACTAGGGGAGTTTGGCTGGCTAACACTGATAACCATCTTGAATAAACAGAGAGTAAAATATTATCATCATGTAAAGTATAACATTCCAGCAAACAGACTGTGTAAACGAGTACTTTGTGACTTAGAAACAAATTTTCAGTCCGGTCATAAATCTTGCTGGCCATACATGTCACAGATATCCACAATCTTGTCCGAGGCTGGATTAGATAATGTAAATTGCAGAGATACTGGTGACTGGATCTATCCTTTTTGTAAGTTGTCCACGCAAAACTAGGTATATGACTTTTTTAAAGATATCGATGAAATGTCCTCCTTGTCATATTACAAATTGATTAAGTATTCCACGCTTGGGGAGAGATACATGTTCCAGGTAAATGACTTCAAGGGCACTAGACTAAAATTTATGGCTAGAACCGGATGTCTAGGATTGGAAGAAACATTACAGAGATGGAATTTGTCCAACGGAATTTGTAAACTATGTAATCAAGGTATAGAAGATTTATTTCATTTCACTTTCACATGTGAACACTCCAAGGAATTAAGAATTAAGATTTGGCGGGATTTGGAAAAATGCCTGTTGGAACATGGTTATACCCATGTATGGGAACATTTTACTCGCTCTTCCTTAACTACGAAATTTACGCTACTGTTTGGAATAT
Organism: Hermodice carunculata; assembly: GCA_964020975.1. NCBI lineage: Eukaryota > Metazoa > Annelida > Polychaeta > Eunicida > Amphinomidae > Hermodice > Hermodice carunculata. The sequence continues at coordinate 79,746,507 of OZ026625.1, read as the reverse complement.
CATTCAATTATGACCATGCTGTTAATGATATATTTGACAGTGCTTGTAAAACTTTCCTGAAAGAAGCATGGCGTATGGTAGCTCTTGAAGGTGCTGGCTGTGACATTTCTGTGTAGATTCTTAAAAAATTAACTGTGATATATAAGCTAATGTGTATGTGTGTGTATGTGTGTGTGTATGTATATATACACGCATGTATGTTTATGTGTGTATATGTATGTATATATATATATATATATATATATATATATATATATATATATATATATATATATATATATATCTTCAACTGTGCCTGTTCACAGTAAAGAAATAGAGTTGTACAGCTCCCTGTAAGGTGCAGATTCCATAGATTTTAAATGGAGCTCCTATATTGTATATAAATTTTATCTATTTTGAAGTGTACTTTAATTTTATACATTGTAATTATGACGATGTTAAACATTTATTTTCTACATTGTAAACCAAAAGTGCTCGATGTACTTGTCCTTACGCTTTCTAGAGTTTTCTCCCAATGAGTGGTTTATCTCTAGTTTTAGCGCGGGGGACAAAACTATGATATTCATGATTGGTTACACCGGTTGAAAGCAAACTTTAAATGGGTAAGATACTTGGACGCATCATGGAATACACCCTGTTCCATCGATGCCCCCGGTGTAAAGGGGTAGTTTTCCTGATGAAATTATTTATTTATTTATTATTTACAAACCTTTGGCATTGGGTGCGGAATTCGCGATTTGGTATTTTGAAGAGGTAGCATCCAAAATGTATGTGTGATTAGTGTTAAGGGAAGGTTAATTTGTCAAAAGAATGTAATGGACAATATATATGTATATATACATGGAGCTATGAGAAGCCTATTGATGGTTGCATGCGCATGTAAAAAGTAAATTCCAAAATGGTAAATGGATGCTGTTCCACGTACGGCTCAATGCTGAACGTAGATACAGCCCTACCACACACAAATTCTTACTTTGTAATATAGACGGCTTCTTGTAGTATACTTGGACGCATCATGGAATAAACCCCGTTCCATTGATGCCCCCACTGTAAAGGGGTAGTTTTCCGAATAAATTATTATTATTATTATTATTATTATTATTATTATTATTATTATTATTATTATTATTATTATTATTATTATTATTATTATTATTATTATTATTATTATATCTTCAAAACAATAATAAGCAGAGTTTTCAATTCAACCACAATTTATAGGTTTATACTATATGTGTATCCAATGAACTATTGACCAAGATTGCAACCTGCTAAATGAAGCAAATTAGTCAAATACACAAAATTTATTAATCAAATATCTTCACAACTATTGTAAATAGAGGTGCCAATTTAACTTCAATCACATATTTATACTATACCCACCTTCAATTAACACAGACCCAGAGATGTAGCTTTTTAACTCTTGCAAATTAGATAAATACACAAACTCAAATCTTGAAGATCTTAAAAAGTTTTACAAAGAGAGGTGCCATTCTAATTTCCATTTGTATAATTGGGATGTTGACACACCCAATGAACAATGTTGTAGCATTTTAATTCCTTTAAATAAGGGGAGTAAACAACATTCAAATTTTGAATCTCTTTTTACTTTTTCTGTGTAAGATAGTGTTGCCATCCCAACGGCCAATTTGTAAAATTGTGCTGGGGACTCATCGTAAAAGCTGCAGCATTGGAAATTATGCCAAGTGAAATATAAAAAGATAAAATTTTGATAATGTTGAAAATGGTATCAGATAAATAAAGTCAATATGTCATTCCATTACCTTGCTGCCTGTTTAGTACAGTGGTATGTCATTTACACATCAAACAAATGTAGCTGGAATCTGGGTAATCATGCATACACATTTCAATATGTAAAACCTTTTAATATGTTGCATGACATGACACATTATGGTCAATGACAAACAAACCATGCGTGTGAAGACGGGACAACAGTAGACAGCTTATTCGTTATATATATGTACGTACATGGCCATGGCTGTCAAGCTTTTACACACACACACACACACACACACAGATATATATATATATATATATATATATATATATATATATATATATATATATATATATATATATATATATATATATATATATATAAACATGCGAAAAACAAAACAATTTATTAAATAACATCAACCATTTAACAACATGTAATATACTGATTTGGCAACAAGGTCTTTTTTCAACTGAAGTAGGCATATTGTTACTGATATCAGTCATTTGAAATGATGTATACCCCTGAAGGTGCTCATTAATATTCATGAGTCTGATCGCAAAATAGGTATACAGAATTTGTATACCTGTTTGGTGATCGCGCCAAGTTCAAAACGATGCTAAATTATGTATAGACCTGATGGAGCTCATTAATATTCATGAGCCTGATCTCAAAACAGGTTTTCAGAATTTGTTTACCTGTTTGGTAATCAGGAAGGATATCAAACAGGGAATACGGGGAATTCTCTCGTGTTCTTAAACCAATCAACAGACGTAAATTTTACACACACACACACACACACACACACACACACACACACACACACACACACACACACATATATATATATATATATATATATATATATATATATATATATATATATATATATATATACATATAGTGTCAAAAAAGTGATAACATGACTGTCTTTTTGTATTGAATTACCACCAGCACTGAAAACTTTATTCAAATGAAACGACTGCTTACATGTATCAACCGAGAGGACATTGTGAAGTAGATTGGAAAGAGCTTAGGTCCAATGTTGAGGTTTTCAAAATGTCTAATGATATTAGCAGTGCCCCAGAGCATTATATAAACATGCATGGATCTATATAATGCATGATAACAAATGGGAAATTTTGAGTCTCAAAAAACATACTTTTTGAGAGGGATTCACGTTTTCTGGGAAAGTTCACGGTCAACAGCTGACAGAATCCAAACAGACACACACACAAGCTGTTAAAGGGCGGATATGCGCATCATGCCAAAATACTACAGTGTGCCCAACTGTAAAATGTCTTGAAAGACAAGTACACGTCAACTTCCAAAAGACTCAACTTTTTAGCCTACCAAAATGGACAATTACCATCCAAAGAAAAGAAGCAAGGACTATGTGACACAGGGCTTATCAATGCATGGGAACAAAATGGCGGACACTTCTATGGCACCCGAGGAGCCCTGTGAGCCTCTGCAGTATTAGCTGCAAGGCTTAGGCTTCCTTCAGTCATGCTAATCAGTTTAAATGTTTAATAAATCTTCAAAATTATTTCAAGATAAGGTTACCAATGCCACTACGATTCCCAAGCACGATTAACTCTTTACTTCAAGTAAGGTTATGTACAAGATTCAACATTCACAGGACTGCCTGTGGCCTCTAAATGGTCCTGTATGCCTTACTGCATGCACAGCCTGTGGACACAAAGTCAACATTGTAGGATCTTAATTCATGCAAGCTTTGTAGCCCACATAGACAACTCTTCTTTTCTAGTTATATTTGCGTACTAGCACAGACATTGTTTCCTCAAACTTATTTCTTTCTTTCCGTCTCCTGCGTCTTGTCCGCAGCGTTCCCCAGAGATGGCCATTGCTAGAAATCTGAGCTGTTCCGCGGCTGTAGCCCCATTAATGAAATTCGTGCTCGGATTTAGACTAATTCAAGGTTTTCAAAATCATGCAGATTAAAGGCAATTGGTATTTTAGTAAAACTTTTCACTCCTTGATATCTTCAAAATGATTGTAGATGGAGGTGTCATTCCTAGTTCAATTTATGGGTTGTGTCATGGGCAACTCCTTGGGCATGCAAGCAAAAGTTGAGGTATTTCAATTTATGCTAAATTCACTGAATACCTTGCAGACTTCACTCAACACACATGCAATATTCATCCCCCATCATGACATGTAGAGAGCTGTTTCCTGTTATCTACCTCTATGCTTTTGTGCAACCTTTTGCATGCATAATCAATAAGCTTGTACAGTCAGAACGTGTCCCCTAGGCAACTTACTATCAACAGTATAGTACACTGTCTGCTTTGAGAGACTTGGTCCTGCAGCAAATGAGAAAAAGACTCCCAACAACTGTGTAATAATTTAGCTGCTCAACAAATCATTTACTGTTCATGTTGAACAGATCTCTAAGGCCCGCATAACTTGGTGGGCCCATATCAATGCAAAAGACCATGAGGCTTCACAGGAAGAAGCGTTTCACCTGCGACTATCTCAGCCAGCCCTTGATCCAAAGGGACCACAGCATCTCTGGGTAGAAGCATGTAATGTGATATCCCCCGTCACAAATAAACTAGTGTAATAGCTGGTTTGAGCACTCAAAGCACAACAATCTTCCAAGCCACAATGACTGTTTCATGTCTTGACGACTTCATGGATTTCATAGTTACAGACCTGGTGTGTGTTGAACAATTAAAACAGAAAGGCTGGGAATGATCAGTGTCACAAAAGTTGTAATTTATCCAAATAAGGGAGTAGACAAAATTCAAATCTTAAAGAAACCAGACGTATTAAGAACTTTTGTTGGCCTAAACCTAAGAAAGGTACAACCTATAAGCTCAGGATATGTAATATCCGCTTTACTATTTTAGACAGAGATGTCATTCCACAATATTGAAAACCTGTCAATGTAATGACAGATATTGATGCCTTTATGACCAAATATAAACAAGCCAATACTCTGAAGACAGGGCAGTAACTATTCATCATTATGTCTATATGTATATATGACATCAAAAAGTAATTTGACTGTCTGTGCAGGGCTTGGTGGCAAGTGTGAACACATAAGTTACCTCTCGATGAAGAAGCAAAGATATGAGTTAAACTGTGTTCCATAAACTCTTTCAGTTCCAAGCTATGAACTGAGTCAGGGGCTCTCCTCAGTGCAGTTTGTAAGCAATGCATACAAAGTGTACTGATGATTGCTGCTATCCTACACAAAATTTAAAATGACAACCACTTAACATCTAGGCTTTCTGGTACTTGAATGTAAGCTTTTTGCATCAAGCATTTGAATAGTACACATGGTTACAGTGACTTTAAAAAAGTGTGACCAGCGTCACTTAGTGTGGTGAAAGAGGTACATGTACTATGTGACACCCCCCCCCCCCCCCATTGCGTAAGCAAAGAGATACCAGGCTGACCAATTTCAATCAGGCATTGTTGGCATGAAGCAGGAAAATTCCCACAATCCATGCATATAGTGTTGAGTTAGATCTCAGCTAGAGCACGTATCAATTATGCTTATGTATATAAAGACCATATTTCGGGCGTCCCCAGTTTAAGGCATGCTTTGTGTCAAAACGATTTAAAACATGTAAATGTGTTCATAAGCCGAAAAAAAACTATATTTAAATCACTGGCTATACTGCAAAATGTTTTCATGTTTTGATTCATTTAGAAACGCGGTATGATTTAAACTGGGAACTCAAGAATCTGCTGCTGGCACAGTGGCAGGCAAGCTGTGTATCCAGACCCAGTTTTGGGCACCCTAAGGTGAACTTTGCGAGTATTGACACTTCTATATTATTTGAGAGTATTAACGAACCCAGAAATTTTGTTTTTTTCAAGATTTTTTTCTTTCTTTCTTTTAATTCTTAATTTATGCAAATTGGGTGAATGTGTAAACTTTAAATCTTGAATAGCTTCAAATGCAATTTATTTTTACTAAACAGTACAAACAATTTATCCTGGGTCATAATTTTAAATACACTGATATCTTAATACTACCAGTACTGTACAATCATCTGCCCCACTGTCTGTCTCGTCTCTGTTTGTCCTCTTCTCTCTGTTCCTGCGCGTCATGTGCGTCCTGAGTTGTCCTGTGATCGTCTTTTTCTGCGAGATGGATTTATATAGGGCCGCACCCTCTTTCCCAATTGCATGTAACTTTCATATATATATATATATATTATGTTGTGCATTTTTGTTGAAATGAAATACGTTTAAACCAATAGCTTCAATTTCTTTTTGGTACAGGTGCCAATCCAACTTATATTTGTAGGTTTGTGGCGAAGCCGGATCCAATGAACCATGAACCAATGTTGTAGGATTTCACTTTATCCAAATTAGGTAAATATGCAAGCATTAAATCTTGCATAGCTTCAAAATTATTAAAGAGGTGCCATTCAAATATCAATTTATACGTTTGTGGAAAAGTCGCATCCAATGAACCATGAACTTGAAGTTGTAGGATCTTAATTTATCCAAATTAGGTGAATATGCAAAATTCAAATCGAATAGCTTCAAAATTATTACAGATAGAAGTGCCATACCAACTATAAATTTGTAGGTTTGGGTCATAACCGCATCCAATGAGCCATGAACCAAAGCTGCAAGCTTTTGATTTATCCAAATTAGGCTAACACGCAAAATGTAAATTTGAATAGCTCAAAGCTATTCAAGTGGTGTCATTCAAACTTCAATTTATAAATTTGTGACATGGCCACATCCAATAAACCAAGAACCAACGATGTGGCATTGTAATTCGTGTAGATTAGGCTAATGCATGTACACAAAATTAAGATTATGTTGAACAATGGCAAAGTATAGCACTTCAAACTCCTCATTTTGAAGGCACCTAGACAGATTTTCTGTGAAGCAAATCTTCTTTCTAGTTGTTATTATTCAGTTTATCAATTTAGTGGATGCATAGAGGGTTATAACCATCTTGCACCTGGTCGTAGCCTTTTGGTTGAATGAAGAGCAATCTCTATTTTGTTTTGCAACTTGTATTCCTTGTTTTTCTTCTCGTTACCTGTGCGATGAGACCTGTTCTTCATAGATACTCTATTCTCTGATCAGTTTCTGTGTTTGTGTGCGTTTCTTTATTTCTTTCTTTTTCATGTGATAAAGGTACAAAGACAGCAATGTTTTGTGATCATAAAGGAACAGAAACAGTAATGTTTGAATATGAAGCTATCTGTATTATAGCTCAATATTTTACATACTGTCATGTTTCCCTTGAGTTATAACATGTATAAATTGTATATGAAGGTACAAATCATGGTTATTTCTGTGTATATGTTCATCCGTACTTAAAAGGGCCCACACTCTCTGGAGTGGGCCCTTTCCTACCGTGGACACTTTCTACCAGTCTCAAAGGTATTGGAAGATTTCACTGCATAAGTAAACCTTGGAAATGTGTATATATCTGAGTGTAACTTTTGACGATATCAAAGTTTCAAAATGTGAAATGCCTCTAATTTGCATGATTTGAGCTGATACAAGTTAATATCCTTCATCAGATGCACCATACTGCACATGCATAATAGTAGCACTTGGGATTGTACTCATCTCTGTTATAGGCGTGAAGATATTCAAGATTTAAAGTTTGAAATACTCCCATTATTCCATGATGTCTATCTTGTCTTCTGGGCATACATACTGATTTGCTTAAATTTATATATAAATGCAAATTATTGCAGATTGAGATGTCAATCCAACTTTATTTAATTAGGTTTGTGCCATATGTATATCCACTGAAATGACAGTACAAGATGCAAAGTTGGATTTCATGCTAATTAGGCACACTTCCGCATTTTAAATGTTGAAGATCTTCAAATATATTGTAGATAGAGGCGTCAATAGCAACATCAACTGATTTGTTTGTGGCAAACATGCATAAAATGAAGTGAAAATGCAAGTTGTACAATTTAACATTGTGGTGGCACACTTAGACGAATATAATGTTTGCCACTCTAAACCTATGAGAGATTAATGGGCAATTTCAATTCAAAAGATTGTGTAATGAATATACATTTGATTATCATTGAACAAAAATTTTAAAACATTTTAAATTTTTTTAATTTTCAAGGCACACAGACAGATTTGCTCTTAAGCCAATCTCACTTTTTCACTGCTTTCTATATTACTTGCAATTTCTTCGGTTGCAACTAATATAGTGCAAAATATATGCCCAGTATTAACATTTACTGAAATTTGAAAGTCATTTTACAATGTGAAGAGCAAACTTTTTTCTTTTTTTTTTGCTTCGAAGGAAGGCCCCTCATTATTTTCCATTTGTCATCGATTTGGCTTGGTAAGTAGTTTGTGTAGATGAAGGTGATGTGTATGACTACAGATTTCAGTAATCTTTTTATTTGAATCTCCTGGACACGAATCTATATCTATACTTTATAATATTTACTTTGAATTTCGGTACTCATAATTACCAGACTTGCTGAACTTTTTACCTTGCACTTCAGAAGGTTACTTAAATTGTTCAGTTTATCATGTTTAAATTGATTGTCACACCCACGGGCGATTTTATCTCCGTTAGCAAGATTCAAATCAATTCAATTACACGGTTTCAATGCAATGTAATGAATAAACCTTGACTTCATTAATGACAGCTGTTTTACACGGTCTTCAAACACGCTGACAAGAGCGCTCTTTTACGGGCATACGCGTAGTAAACCTTGCCTTCATTTATGTAAATGTTGCTAGCTAACTCCGAAGTCTTACCGAAACCCCCCTTCAAAAAATATACTGATGTTTGTGTGTGTGTGTGTGTGTGTGTGTGTGTGTGTGTGTGTGTGTGTAAGGTGTGTGTTTTCAATGATATAAATGTTTTATAATACATGTTCTTAACTTCTACCAATGTCTGTGAGAGAGTCTCAGACATTATGCAAAAGTTTCAGGACTGTTATCAGAGGTTGTCGCCTCACCATAATCAGATCTCTTTTCACAAGGAAAATTACATGAAGCTTAGACCGTTTTGTGTCTGTGTGTACCTGTTCCACTTAGTCTCTTTAGGCCTAATACAGATTTTTTTTTAATTCATTTTTTTTCTTTCTATAAGTTTAATTCAGTTTTCTATATCCTTTTCTGTCAAGTATCTGCTGACTTCAGGTGGAACCAACATAGGAAGCGACACAGTGGGCAAGACTCGCAAGTTTGCACACCAGTTCAGTTGCAAATTAAATCTATTCTGAGGGCAAGTCATGTCTAGTCTGGTTTTGTCTACGGAATTTTATCATTCATTGCAAGAGACAAGCTTGTGATCATACAATGTACTCGACGACCATGCAGAGATTTATCGCGCAAGATGCAGGGACACCATCCATCTCCGTGACTTGGGGCAGGTGGCCTCGGCAGGTGCCATGGGCCTGGTGGTTTCTCGCACATAAGAAGTTCAGGAAGCGGCCCGTGTGACTGATGCATGAACGACCCTCAAGCACTGATGTCCATACACAGTTCTCGCATTGCATGTCCACAAGAATTGCGTTTGGACAATCACCGCCTGGAATCTACTCCGGATTGGTTTGATCTTCTGAATATCACACTGTACACCCAGAAGACGTGCTTGGATCCATCCATCGGTTGAATAGCTCACTGAATATATCACTGCACAGACGTTGGTGACGGGACAAGCCTTCTGAATATCTGTATTAATTGCGCAACCCTTGCACGATCCAACTGCCACCAAAAAAATAAGTAAATCGTGTTCATGCGTGCCCCCAAGTGGTCTGGCGTGCACCCCCAGTCGATGAATTGAAAGCCCGGATGTCGACCGAGCAAGGTCGCAAGCCACGTTTTGGAACTGGATTTGATCTCCATCCTGCATTGCATTTTGACTTTAAAAAAAAATTAACAAGAATGTCATCCGGTGAGATTGAAAGCACTTTAATGCTGTTTAGTGCAAGTCAGTTGGCATGATCTTGTACGCAAACTTGCTGCTTTTCAAAGTTCAAAAGCGTTCTGTTAACCTACATCTCGAAAATGAACTTCTCTATGAGTTGATGGAGAGTGTCTGATATATATTGTTCCTGTTGTCGTTATTTTTTGGAACAAAAATTTGACCATAATTTACTTGTATATTAAAGGTATGTCTTGTAAATGAATCGTAAAATCCACAGCAAAAGCTATTGCCTCTTGTTTCGTTGACAATGACAACAAAACCTACCCGTATACCACTGCTGCGGGAGTGTTGTTGTCCGTCCCACTTGTGCGCCCCGGTGTTCTGAGTGAGAAACTGTGTGCGAGCACTTTATTACATACCCGACCCTGTGAAGACAGGGACGTGGAAATATTTGACTGGACCACGGAGTTTCTCAATTTCTGAACACTGGTGAGAAGAAATCAGAATTTCTCACGGTGATCGCAACTGGCTTGGGACCCAAGGTTGGCCACTTTGAAGCCTAGAAAGGGGCTTGTGTTCTTACCGCCCCGGATGTTCATAAAAGAAACAAGAGCTATTTTCTGCAACGTTTCATCGATTAGAAACTGACTGTCATTTTTCACACATACAGTGCCAACTGGCATCATTTTCTCATAACCGATCCCACGCACCGCAAGGCTCAAGCCGCATAAAAACTTGCTCACATAAGCCGCACCTTTCCGTGCCGTGGCCGCAAGGAGGTGACGGCGTTTTCCAGGTTGATGACAGACCGCTGGAATATATTTCTCCGATAAAGTCCATACCGATAGCTCTCCACTATTGAAACATCAGAGTCGCCTTGTTTGATGATTAACTGATGGACCATTTACGTCCCCCATCATACGCTTTTCCTCCGCGCAGAAATACCATTCTGATCTCATCTTTCGTCACTACATAATTCTCCCATTATCCCGCTTCATTGACTCTAATGGTTTAGTGTAGGCATGTGCTCTGGGGGGTCATGTTGGCACAATGCGTTTCTTCAAAACTTGCTCCTTTTCATTTGGGGTAGGGGACTCAGAACCTTAAGTCCAAACACGACAAACTTAAAACAATCGAGCTATTGCCACTCTCTCCCTCCCTTGCTAAATTCTTGGATCCGGCCCTGTCTGTTGGTGACCGCGGGTGGTTGACCCATGGGGCACAGGTGTCTTTAGAGGACACGGATACTGACGGTTTAGTATATCATCATCGGTAAATTTACATGCATCAAACGTCTTTGATAATCAATGTTTGAATTGATCATTCAGGACTCGAATATTGTTTTCCAGTCCACTCTTGGGCGCCGGTACGGAGCACACAATAGGCAAGGCAAGAACAGAATTTATTTATTTATTTATTTATTTATTTATTTATTTATTTATTTATTTATTTATTTATTTATTTATTTATTTATTTATTTATTTATTTATTTATTTACTTATTCATTTATTTATTTATTGAATATGTTTATACAGCGTGACCCGTTCAGCCATGGGCTGTTCTTCCACGGGGCACTGTTACAGAATAAAACATACAATTGACAATTGATCAAAACAAATCAAGGATACATATAAAATTACAAGTAAATATATATAAAATATGTATGATAAAAGTTAACATTGCAACACCTTGTTCAATTAAAATAATATTGTTTAAGTCCAGTTTTAAAATCTTCAATATTATTCATCTCCTTTAAAAAGTCGGGAAGATTGTTCCACAACATAGCACCATGATAAACAAAAGATTTCTTAAAACTCTCCTTGCGCGGAAAGGGAATAAAAATATCGAGCCTATTTCTATGATTACCAAAGCATTCAGATCGGGAGTCGGCATGAATATACTCAGATGCGGGCCCGAACTAGTATTAAAAGCCGCTACACTTCACTGCAGGCAGAATGTCTATTCGCAGGGTAGGAGCTGGTGAGAAAGGAGTAAATAACCGAGTCTAGAAAAAGAAATTTCGCTTTCAAAGCTTGCACAACTTAAAAAGCTAGCTACAATATTTTCTTCATGCCCTTATGGACATGTGGTTCATATATATATATATATATATATATATATATATATATACCCAAGTAACAGAAGTCAAAATTCTGCAGCTCTTATTTGCACAAACCTTAATAACTGAAGTTAGAATGGCATATTTGACCATCATTTTGAAGATGTTCAACATTGAAACTGCTCGAATATCCCCAATTAACATAATCTGCAACTCTACAACCTTATAGTTCGTTGTATGCACCTATATGCTAGACACATATAACTTGAAGTTGGAGTGACACCTGTACCTAAAATATTTTTGAAGATATTAAACAATAAAACTGTTCATATGCCCTCATAAGCATAAATTAAAATTCTACACAAGATTTCGCCATGTGAACCTCAGAGTAACTGATATTTAGGTACATGGAGTTCACTCGAAATAGGGCTACTTTGGTATGTAATCTCTTCTAAAAGCTTCTTATTTTTCTTACTTTCTTTCTTTCTTTCTTTCTTTCTTTCTTTCTATTTTTTATATTCAAATAAACATAATGTTCGTCTCCAAGTTGTTGCTAACTACATCAATTGCAATATCTTTGGTGTCTTGGGTTTTCTAGACCTGGCTATCATAGAATTTGCTGAATTTACCAGTGGACTGCCAAACTACAAATCTGTCGTGTTGGATCTGAGGGTAATTCCTCTTGTGGTCAGTAGATGACATTCTGGAGAAATGCCATTTTCTCACTAGGGCAGTTGTCAATGGCTGCAATAGAAATGAAAGAGGAAGCCATCGATTTGGGAATTGCTCAACTGGACATGGTCAGACTGCAGTTAGCTTTTCTGGTCGAAGTAAAATGAGACTCTTAAAGAAATAAACACATTTTGTTGACAATAGAATAAAAAGGAAAATAAAAACGAATCCAAAGAAAAAAAAAAAAAAATAGAAAAAGTCGGACTCTAGCAGATCTATAGGGTTTTCGGATGACGTCCTTTCTCTACTTCATCTATGATTTAATGTGCTAAATTTACATATATTCAGTCTCCACCTGCAAGTCAGAGTAACAAAATTCTTCTCATACAAAACTCCTGGTTGAACACCTATAATTATAACATATTATCGACTCAATCTTGTAGGTACCGAACGTCAATCCTCTTGAATAGCGCTAACAAGCGTGCAGCGCATCTGGGTACTTTCATTAACATTTAGCCATAATGTTCCATGTTTTAAAAGCTTAACTTAGTGCGCAATTCTGGAAACGAAACTTTTGTGCACTGAAACGTGGCGTAAATGTATGGTGAATGGACCATGAAGAGCACCAAAAACAATTTTGAAAGAAGGTCACCTGAACACTGAAGATGGGGACAAATGTTAGATTTACATACCAACGCCTTTTCGGAGCTCTAGGAACTCAGGAAGACACTTGGAAAGCAGCAATCTTGAACACGCAGTCACTGGTAAACCGTTGTTGTTGTTGTTGTTGTTGTTGTTGTTGTTGTTGTTGTTGTTGTTGTTGTTGTTTGTTTGTTTGTTTGTTTGTTTTAACGAGATGGTGATGCATAGAATGCGAGAAAAATAAAGAAAGGTATGAACTAACAATACTGAAAGATTAAAGAATAATTTCCTCATGTAAAACTGGAAAGATTTTGGCAGGATTCCATAATGAACAGACATTTTGGAAAGTTAATTACCACCCCACCCCCCGCAAAAAAAAAAAAAGAAAAGAAAAATGTAAACAAATTTAAAGCCAACATTCAAAACCTGTCAGAGTAAAAAATACTATATCAACTCTCTGGTCCCTCAATCCAACAAATATGACCGTCACGAAAAACCCCACTTCGAACTGAAACATTTTGGGCCAGAAACTTTCTTATGGTCATCTATCAATGTGTCAACAAAATCATGCTAACATAAAACCAACTTCCTCTCATGAACACGTTACCGGCAGCTCTTGTAAGATACACGATCGGTTGTTCTGCAAGAGAATACATAAAGATAATTGTGGAATTGAACTTTAGTCCATCGATCTGCCCTTTTTTATTTCTTTTTAATCGAATCCTGCCGTAGTTTATCACTATCTAGCATAATCATAGGTAATTTGCATAAAGTCATGGCAACCGCACGACTGTTCGACACCTGCGCCATTTGACTCTCGTTTGGTATACACAGCCAAGCTTCTGCAGTTGGGACATTTTATTGTCCAGTTAAATACTTTCCCGGGCAAACCATTCGACAACGACCGGTAATTTCACGTGTCTCGTTTGCAATTTTTCTTTAACATTGCATCTTCCTGAAAGCTTTGAATGAAGATGCGAGAAAGACCATTAGGTTAATAGATTGCCATTCGACAGCTATCCCAGCTGCGGTCTTCGTGCCCAGTGTGCTCCCCTTGAAGCTCTAGATTCAGTTTTGTACCACGATTGGGGAAGGGTTAACATTGATACATTTTTTTTTAATCTTTGCATTTAGAATAGCTACTAAATTTTTAGCTGAATACATCGATTGAGTCCATTCTTTGGTAAAATGACTTTACAGGCCGTGACACGACATGTCCTGGAATAATGTCAGTTTCAGCACCACCCATTTTTGCCTCGAAAATTTATCAACTTGCATCCTTTAATCTTTATCTGCAAAAACCCATCCATCTTTCCACCTCCAATTGTTGAGCGTAGAAAATATGGTACTTGCTTTGTAGTAAAGTGCATGATGATGATGATGATGATGATGATGATGATGATGATGATGATGATGATGATGATGATGATAATAATACGCTATGCAGTACGCTGTATAACTGACTGCCTCGCTGCTACTACGGTCCATATATCAATTTATTCCAAATGAATTCATTTCCTTCTTTTTCATCGCATTATACTTTTTTGACTGATGACATGGCCTACTTGCCTGAGGGGAGATCTCAAGATGCATCTGGACAGTGGTGTGATTGTGTGGATTTTCTGTTGTGGTTTTATCTGTATCTATTACTGTTACAGTTATCAGAACATTCGAGTCATCCAAATTTGAAATTCAGTATCACTGTGGATAATTTCAGAAATCTTTTGCTGGTCCAATCCAAATGACTATTTTCTGAATTTCATTTTTATTACTAGGTATTCTACTTACTTTTTCACTCGATTATCCATCTATCTATCCATTCATTCATTCATTCATTTTGAAACGATGAAGGGCATACAACGGTTAAACCCGTCATTGTAGGCACATGCATTTTGTGGACACCTCCCTAACCTGGTTTGGCCCAGAATAGATTTTTTTCAAAAATTATTTTGTTCAGTTTAAACATTTTTTCAACTGAGTTGCTATACAGTACATCAATATACTAACAATATGGGTTCGGCAGACATGGAACGCCACGCATATTTACATGACAAACAAATTACAAAGTACAAATAAAAGATACCAATGTGTCACAAGTTTGATGTCAATGAGACAGGTCTACAGTGAACACTTAATTAATTAATTATTTGATTGATCGATGATAAATTGTTCAAAGGCTTGCATCACATTTAAGCTAGCCAACAAAAAAGCCAGAAGAGTTTGACAAGCAATGATAAAGTTGCTATCCTAAAAGGCTACCTGAGCATAACATACCTGCTGTCTAAGCGTATTTTGACCATTTTCTTGTGATCAAGTTGTATTTTCAGAATGACATGATCTAAATTTGATTTTTCTTTGCTTCTTGTAACGATGAATAGATAATGTAAGACTGTTCATAATATGCATATTTAGTGGCTGCATATTGAAATAAATTAGTCTTCTCTTGTGCAGGATTCACAAGTACGTCCACATCAGACATGTTTAAATGCATGTCAAATTCCAAGGAAAAACCCGAATAAAAGCTGGCTCTTATATCCAAATATGCACATCATGAACAGTCTTACATTATCTATTCATATCTCTACACAAACTGGTTTGGAAGGTAGTAAAGAAATAAAAGGCATAGAACATTATGTTAGCCGTAGATCTTTATTGAGAGCAGTATGATCATAATCGTGATTATTGCTATTTGCAGACAGTAATGATGCCAAATGGTTTCCAGTGTATACCCATACAGAGGCAAGGATGATATCAGAACAGCTGAACCTGTTTTGAACATTGGTAACTTGGAAGGATGTAGGCCTACGCATGATACATGTATGCGAAATGGTTTTAAAGATGCTGAATTTTAAATATTCAAATGCCCAAAAGAAGGACAAGAATAAATGTACACATTGTGAATATGATAATACTTGAGTAGATGATCGGTCATGTCAAATCTACTTTTGCCAAATAATGAAGTCGTGTTATCCAGGAACGTTGACGCTTATAGTTTATGTGCTAACATGCCTTTCTGAAAGTTGGAACACAGCCCGCAAGCATATAAATTAACCAAGAAGTTGACATGACATATCTCTACACAAACTGGTTTGGAAGCTCGTCAGAATGTTCTCATTTCAAATCCAGTCAAATTGCGTTATTTTGAACGTCTTTCATGCTCCAAACAATCAACATGTATGGTCATTCTAAATTTGAGTTTGCCGCTATGACTATTGTTTCATTAAAACTTCAAAGTTTACTTCAATACGCATAAAGGAACACCTGCAGGACGGATTTTTTTTTGGTTCTCTTTTCGGTATACATAAACAGGGAGAATGCAGCACAACATCCAATGAGTAATAACTTCACGTAACACAATCTCCATCATAGATGCAGCTCCCGATGGAGTTTAGGTTTTCAGGGACTGGAAGCATAATTTGAAACCAGAATATGACGAAGCATGAAATTATTCGACAGCTGTGATAGCAACAAAATAATAATTATGCATATTCAACAGGTATATCTGTATGATTTATCAAGAAGAAAACAGATGATCTGCAGGTCATGTATGAAAGCAAGGAGGCTCAGAGAGGGGGGGGGGTGTGGAGCAAAGTGAATACTTAAAGCCACTTCATCGGCCATCGGCGTAGGTTATTGGTTTGGCCTGCATTACATACTGTATTCCAAACTTTTGATGAAAACATATCATTAAAGTTGAACAAAAAAAGCACACATTTCACATGTACTGTCGGCCAGTTTTAGAGGGGAGGGGGGAGCGAGCGAAATTTGTATTTAAAATTCATCGATTTTTCAAGCCCCTTCGTATATATATATATATATATATATATATATATATATATATATATATATATATATATATATATATATATATATATATATATATATATATATATATATATATATAATATGTGACAATAAGGTCAAGATCTACCACCCGCCGTTTAATAAAATGATAATATCACAATTTACCCAAATGTTACTTATCATTTGGCACAAACAATTCCAATGTATTGCACACGATTCTGTATACTTTCTGGAGACAAGAGTAGAATATGAACCTGCCCTTCTTCCTGTCAGTTTCCTTGCGGCACCACAGGATCCCCGTTAACATAAATACCGCCCATTGGCAAAGGTATCCATTTGGCTGCACGATTTTCTTGTTCACATGCTCTGTTTTGGTGCCAGGGCAGATAGAGATTTTCGTTACCAGCTAATCTTAAATTCACTCAGTGGACATTTTTAACATGTGAAAACATAACTTTCATATACCCAGCTGCTTTATCAGTCAAGGCGTCATAAAGAAGAACCAATCAGCTGCGAAAATCGCTTATGTGTGCTTATTTTGGCCCACAGAATTCCACTAACTTTGGCAAACTGGGCCTTTTGCATGTATATCTGCACGTTCTGTGTGTGTAACGGATACCATTGCAGGTAGTGGAAACTGGCAATTTTAAATCAATTAGACGGCACAACAGTCGACGACTGTGCAAATAGCGTAAACGTACCAATATTTTCAATTATATAAATTTTCACGTTTTTTTTTTTTTTCATTTCTTACATTTTCACTGAAGACATAGTTCCTGTTAAACCTGTGTCGAAATACTATTTCGTTATATTTTTATTCTCAGGGTTTTGTGTCCTATCAGCGAAATAAGCGAAAATAAAATTACAACGAAAGTAAGTGTATGTATGCAGTACCAGATGTCGCCTTGAACTCCGGGACAGAAAACGATGCATTGCTGTGACGCAGGAATCGTCGACAAGACCCTGGGGTGCCCATGCAAAGACTCCCTTTCTACAGTGTAACTTTTGTAGCGTTCATATTAAACGTTTATACTTTTACTGTGGTAATATAAATCAACGTACCCACACATTGTTCCCACAGGTAACACAGAATTTTATATCTTCTCTGTGCTTAATTATAGAGTTCATGACAACCCTTACAACAAAATCTCACCAGCTGTGACCAAGGATTTGTTTGGTGGCCTCAAAGCATAAGCCTCTCTGGGCGCAAGTCAATAGCGGCAGTCAGGTCGGCAACTGAGCTGGACCCAGAAACATCCACGTTTTATTAACATTGCTATCGAATGATAAAACAGATTCATCGAAAAACAACTCACACACATGTCATAGAGTAACGTGAAATAACCTCGCGGATAGAGGAGAGACACTTCTCCCAAATCATTTGATGTCTTTGAGTGAATATCACTTCACGTTGATAATTTTTTATTCTTCACTTTTCAGACATTCTAAACGTTAAGTTGTGTTTAATCTTGCAAATTCTTGAATTTGAATCATTTTATAATATTGTAATAAAGGAACAGTCCAAAGTCCCCTCTATGATTGGTGTATGCTGGAAATGAGGACCGCTTCCTGCAAGAGACCGCTTTAAGACTGCTCTTCATTAATTTCTTAGAACTAAATTGTATTTTAAGGCCACCAGACCTGACCCTATTTACTGGCAGTAGCGGTGGCCCAAAAACATTTTTCAAGTATCTGGGAATCCTTGTTTATTTCAAATGTGGGTGCAATAGCCTATCATATCATGAGAAATCCGATTTTTTTTATATAAAATTTCAGCAATTTGCAACTAAAATCTTCCGAAATGTCTATACTTTGCATTGAGAAAGCTAAATAACCCAGTAGTTGCCTGCTTAGCCAGGCCTGAAAGTTTTTTTTTCTTGGCGAACCTGTGGCTGGGCAGGGGACCCTGCATGTATATAGTGATGACCTCACTCTGCGCGAAAAAGCTTATTTGAACACCGAATTCAGTTGCAAGCAACGTAGGCTTGCTTCTAAGTCAGACAGATGAAGGACAGAAGGTCGCCTTGCAAGGAAACTGGTTTGTGCCTGAGGAGAAAAGCACCCCTCCCCCCTCCCGCCTCCCACTTCCCAAGCATCAATTTCTTCCACTGGCTATACTGGTTATAAATCAATGTTTTTTCTTTTACAATTACGACTGATTGTCCTCTTGCAGGATTTGACAGGGACGCTCAAGTCCCGAGTCATGAGTACGTGTTACCAGTTTATCAATCACCCACAAATGCTACTTTTTTGTTGTTGTTTTTCTTTAATCTTTATTTTCATTTTCTTTTATTTGTGTATTTTTATTTTTTTATTTAATAATTCATTTATTTATTCATTCTTCCTTTTTTTTTATTTGAAATAAGGTATCGTCGAAAGATTAACGATAAAGCCAAAGTTATTGGACACATTTCCTTGAGAATTTACCAGCGCGCTAGAAGTACATCATTATCACCGCGGACCGCTTTAACCTGCCCCGACTTGACATTACCATTGCGCAGCCATGCACGCAATCTCTCACATTTTCCCATTGACTGGCGGAATAAAACACTAAAAAAAAGTCCGATACATTACAGAGCAGCACGGATGAATACAAATGTAGACACCACATTCAAGTGAATCTCGGCGGCCAGCATGGCCACTGTCAGCCCGACACCAGTACAATATAGCATTGTGCCCCGTCAGAATTGGTAATATTGTCGACGGCCGCCCTGCCTATCAGAGCAAGGAATGCGCTATTGATGTTCAGGTAAGAAAAAATCGATGTAATATACAAATAGCAACAATAGTTGAGCACCTCAGGGCAACTTGATACCCCTTTGTAAGCCACCTTATCAATCTGATAGGACCAAATCCTCAAATTACACCAGGTAGTTACTTGATTTCTTGACTTTGCGCTCCATGGCGGCTGTGCCTTTCAAATGAGTGACAGATGTAAAATAACATCTTTCATTAAACAAAAGGCCAATGGGGCATAATGCTCTGCTGACATATAATCTGATGACCATCACCAAATTCATTTCCTGAAATGTATTCCCTCCATGAGCCTGAGAAATCAGTCAAGGTCATCCATTTGATGTAACATCAAACTTCCACATGAACGCATTTGTGGTACATTTGGTATCGTTCCCCAAATGCTTGATAAACATATAGAATCTAATGTCTCTTTCATAAGTGCTTCATGACCTTGAAAAATAGGTCAAGGTCACACAACATACTGCAGGATTGACCGTTGCCCTGATGCATATTTCGTGCAAGCTTTGCAGATCTGTCTTAATTTATTATGTCGTGAGCATCACAATAAATCATTTCCTGATATACCTTCCCTCCATGACCTTGCAAAAGTGGGCCAGGGACCCCTATTGTATGCAATATCGAACTTCTACATATGAGACATATTTGTGGTAAACTTGATATTTCTAGCCTTCTAATTTTTCAAACATGTCAAATTTAGTATCTATTACTATGTCCTTAGTGACCTCGAAAAACAGGCCAAGGTCACCAAAATTTTACCAAATTTAATCATTGGCCTAACGCATATTTGATGCAAATTTAGAAGTTCAATCTCAATTTATAATCAAAACAGTCAATTTGATGTTCCTTTAATACCCATGATGCTAGTTTCAATTACTGACACCATCGGCGCCACCATGACTCCACATGTCATAGACGCTTTGGCTGTGTAATTTTCCTGTAATAGTATATTAATGCACGTGCACAAGTTCACACGTGAAGGCCGTAACAAAAAATAGTTTGCTCATTGCCCCTTAACTTTCAGAAAGTAGATCAAGGTCAGCCATATTATGCAATACAAAGGTCTACATGTGATACACATCTGTGGTGCATTTAGTATTATAAGCCTGATTCCGTCGCAACATATTGTTTTTAATGTGCTTTGGCCCATATCGTTGGTTGGTAGTATTGCAGGTGGCGCCACAAAATTTCAACGCATTTTTGTCTGTCAGCCTGATTGACATTTCTGTCAAGTTTCGTGATCATTCATTAAAAAATAACCCTTTGCAAGAAGTTCTTCAAAAAGTAGTATTCTAATAGGTAATACTACAGAAGGTACCACCAATATCGAACTTGACCCAGATTTTCAAACACTTAATCAGTCCTGAAAGTTACATGGGACCACATTAAAAATTGTGGACTGTATCACGTCCACAAATAAAAGTATAAAGACGGACGGAGGGCGGACAGACCTGAGTGGTTGCGTTAAAAAATGAAAGGAGTGGTTTAAACAAAAATGATTTCCATGATTTTTGCATTTTACCAAAGTATAGTCGCTAGTTCGCAAGTATTTCTTATCAAATGTCTGATTTAGAAAATGTTGTTTTTGTTTTGATAAGCACTATTTCTACGCGTTGTCGCCATTGGAAAAATAAACTGAAATAAATAATACACGATTCACCAACGAACACTAAATTTCAGTGAATTTCACCGCCTCAAGAAACCATTATCATTTTTTAGCTCAGCTGACTTGTCAGTAGTCAAGGGTCAAAACAAAGTTTCTAACTAGGTGGCAATGGAACTGTGACTCAGATTAAGCTGAAACGTGGTGTATATGTTTCTTGTGGAAAGGTCAAACAAACTTGTTCACATAGGTTTAACTGCTTTGATTCCTGATTTTTAACAATTTTTCTCAATTTGGGTACTTATCGGTAAATGCACCTCTCCTATTGATTACTATGTAAGTCAATGGGTCCTCCAATGCTAATTCATATTTTTGACTTCTTTAAAACCGTCATCCAGATTGACTTCAAACCTGGTGGCAATGTACCTTGGGTAAGTCTCTATCATATTTTTTCAAATGGTTACGTTGCAGTAATTATTGGATTTCTTTATGAGTTTCGTTATGTTTTTGGGGGGCAAATATTTAAAAAAATCGCAAGGGTATATGTACATGGCAGCTGAGCACAGTCCTCTTGTTGAACTTAAAGGATTGATCATGTAACATAGGATAATGAAAACACTTTAGTTTAACCTTTCCTCTATAATTTCCGGTTCCACCAAGTTTTAGAACAATCTGAGTGGCACTTTTGTAGAAGTCTAAAATAGTTTTAACATGCGAAAATTCATTGGAAAATTTGAAAATCTCAGCACCAGTTTCGTTGTGTTTTTGGGGGGCAAATCTTTAAAAAAATCGCAAGGGTATATGTACATGGCAGCTAAGCACAGGACTGTCAGAGTCCTCTTGTTGAACTTAAAGGATCGATCATGTAACATAGGATAATGAAAACACTTTAGTTTAACCTTTCCTCAATAATTTCCGGTTCCACCAAGTTTCAGAACAATCTGAGTGGCACTTTTGTAGAAGTCTAAAATAGTTTTAACATGCGAAAATTCATTGGAAAATTTGAAAATCTCAGCACCACCTGTTGAACGAATTAAGGTGCAGGGCTCCCCAAAGGTGTCCCTATGCAACTTGAAAGCAATATTGGCAAGGTAATTTTGAAGAAAAATTATGTAAGAGTTTTAAAAATTTTAAAAATCATTAGAGCATTACCATTTGTTCCAACAGATGGAGACCAGCCCGAGGTACCTTGCTACCAAGTTTGAACTGGATCTGGTAGACGGTGTTTTGAAGATGTCAAAAATGTGACTTGCCATTGCAATATCCATTGACTTGCAGTACTGCAATCTGTGGGCATGGATGTATGTATTAACCGATAAGTACCCAAATTGAACTAGAGGGCTGCGTGGACAGCCCATGCCCAGCTGACCTAAGCTTGTCCCACAAAATTAAGGTTGCAACTGAATAGACCTGTGTTGAGCTTTAGCTGAGTGCATATGACATTTCGAAGTATTTCTAGGACGGACGACTGAGACCCCTAAAAGCTCAGCCTGACTAGCAAGTCAGCTGAGCTAAAACTTGCAGTGCCACCTGATGAACAAATTACGAACTAGGAGTCCCGAGGAGTGTTCCTGTGTAATATCAAAGTTAGGGGAGAAGATTTTTTAAGATCCCCGCCCCCCCCCCAACAAAAAATTCATAAGAAATCCACAAACCAACGAAGCGTGTCCATTTGAAGAATCTGGTAGAGACCCACTCAAGGTACATTGCCACCAAGTTTGAAGTCAATATGGTTTATGGTTTCCTAGAAGAAGTAAAAAATTAGCATCAGAATGCCCATTGACTTACATAGTAATCAATAGGAAAGGTGCATTTACCGATGAGTACCCAATTATTTTTTTTTAAATCGTTAAAAATCAGGAATCCACTGCATTGCCAAACAGTGTCATGGACGTTTTTGTTTAAAAAATAAATTAAAATACTATCAAAAAGTCCAATGATCAAACTTGGTGGAGACCTGTCAAAGGACCATCCCCACTGTCCACAAAGATTCGACAGCTTGCGCCTGAGGACAGTTTTAAGGTAAGGGGTAGGCCTGTGACCATAACTTTTCCGAGTTGCTCCGTAGACCAGATCCCGATAAACCTGTGTGAAAATATAGCTTTCGAAACTATGCATACGTCATCGGATGGTTAGACAACAGTTTGTACGTCATCAGATGGTCAGACAACAGTCTGTACGTCATCAGACAGTTAGACAACAGTTTGTAATTTAATCATACGCATTGTTTTCAGTAGAGGCGATTTTCACCCAAAGACAACTAAGTCAGGTTAAGTTTCTTGGCGATGCGAACATCACGCCAAGAGAATAATTTCGTTTGGGGTATCTTGAAAGGGCCTATAATTTGCTACCATTTTTAGCTATGTTTAACCTAAATTCTTCCTAGTAAAACTTTAAAAGATAACCTATTTTCAGACGGTGAAAATGTAGATGAAAGCATCCTCTGTGTGGTAATTTTCAACATATTTTAGTTAAGCAATTCCTCTTGTTTATGTACCACAGGATGCAATTCCGTTGATCAGCTTTTTTAAATGACCAGTGCAAATCTAAGTCTTTAAATGCTGTTAACAATAATCGCCCCACTCAAATGTTGCACAACAATTGTTTATGTGCTACAGTCCCTTTTTTCGCTCTTTGGCCGTAATAATGATAATAATAATAATAATAATAATAATAATAATAATAATAATAATAATAATAATAATAATAATAATAATAATAATAATAATAATAATAATAATAATAATAATAATAATAATAATAATAATAATAATGATTTAGGAAAGCTTCCCCTTTACAGCGGGGACACCAAAGGAACGGGGAGAATATCATGATGTGTCCAAAATATATACAAATAATCAGGCATCCTTATTATCAATCAAATAATCTTCGTATGTTAAAATAAGTATAGTATCTATAAGTAATAATTTATGTCCTCTGCACCAAAACTAGAGATAAACCGTATGATCAACCAATCACGAAAACGCACTGTAAGGCCTATATCGAATTCATTTGCTCGCCTACGGATATAATGTTTGGGTATGGTTCTGAAATTATTCAGCTTTCAAAAACATTATTCTAGCACTACTTAAGTTGTCGTGTTGTAAAGTGATTTTTCAGTTATAAAACAACGGTATACTTGACGAAGAGGCAAAAGAAAGTGCATTGTGGACGGTGTCCCGATCGGGGGGGGGGGGGGGGGAGGGACTCCCAGATTCGTTGTTTACACCCATGCATGTCAAACATGACACTTGAATTCTACCACTTGATGACCATTTTGTTATCAGCCCATGCTGTAATGTCAACAGTGACCCATACATAAATCAAGGTTGCATTGAAAAGTATGCTTGATTGTCAGCTGACACTTGACATTCTGTTTCATCTGGATCCTTTCGAAACTTCGAATTTTTAATCTCGAGACTCAAATCTCGTAATTTCAGGATTTGCTCGAAATTTGGACTTTAAAAGTCCACATTTTGACTTTTGTTGAGCCAACAATTCGATTTAAACAAGTGCAAATTTCGACTTTTTAAAGCCAAAAAGTCGGCTTAAAATGTCAACATTGTGAGAAAAAAAATCGAAATTTTGAGGAAAAAAAGCAGAATTTCGAGAAAAAAAGTAGAAACTAATTTTTGACTTTTTCAGTCGAAATTTCAGCGTAAGAAAGTCGAAATTCCGACTTTGAAAAGTCAATTTCGAGAAAAAATAGTCGAAATTTTGACTTTTTTAAACTTGAAATTTCGACAAAAATCCCGAAATGACAAGATTTAAATCTCTCGAAATTTTGAAATTTAAATGTCGAAATTACGAGGTTTTTTTTTTTTTTGTTGTGGTCCTTATAGGCTTCATTATTATTTTTTTCGTTCAGTTGTTTTTTTTATTTCATTTTTTCTCTCATGCAGAATTTTCAATTTCAGTTTGAATGAAAAGTGCAACAACTTCCCCTTTGTAGGCGCACAGATTTGCTTTGAAGCAAGTCTTCTTTTCTAGTCATTATTGCAATTTTTCTCAGAGCTGCAGACTGACAAGTCAGCAGAGCTAAAAATTTCTTGGAACGTGACCATTTGAACAAATTTGGTACATACCCACCCAAAGCACATCCTCACAAAGTATGACATGGATCTAGCCAACGATTTTATAGAAGAAGTCGAAAATGTAAATTGTTGAGGACAGACGGACGGGCGACAGATGGACGGACGACCATATGAGCTCAGCTGACTGACAAGTCAACAGACCTAGAAACTGTACAACCCTGTTGATTTGGTTTGACTTGCGGCAGTTGGACCCCCTCTCACATCTATTTTGAACAGATTTCAAGATTTAAAATTTGAATTGTTCCTAATCAGCATCACTTAAGGAAGAAGAAGGAGAAGAAGAAGAAGAAGAAGAAGAAGAAGAAGAAGAAGAAGAAGAAGAAGAAGAAGAAGGAGGAGGAGGAGGAGGAGGAGGAGGGGAGGGGAAGGAGAAGAAGAAGAAGAAGAAGAAGAAGAAGAAGAAGAAGAAGAAGAAGAAGAAGAAGAAGAAGAAGAAGAAGAAGAAGAAGAAGAAGAAGAAGAAGAAGAAGAAGAAGAAGAAGAAGAAGAAGAAGAAGCATGTAAGGCTCATTGTGAGTTGTGCAGGATCACTGTACCATGCGAAAGTAGGAAAACAAAATTTGTCAAACATAAAGGACTAATGTGCAAGGCATACTGAATGAGTACGTTGCTATAATACCATTCAGAGGCTACGCTTCAACTGCCACTGCTGCCTGAATCAGATTCTTCGCAGACGAAGCACTGCTCTTTGAAATACAATCAGATCAATGATCCGTCTTCACGTTGAACATATTTCATAATGTTGTGCACACACAACTTAGGTATAAGTTTTATAACCCCTTAGAGAAGCACCACCAAACTAGTCCATATATATATATATATATATATATATATATATATATATATATATATATATATATATATATATATATATATATACATATATATATATATATATATACATATATATATATATATATATAAAATAGAACGCCGTCCCTTCTTCTGCTCAGTAGTAAGACAGATGTCCAAATATTTAGAGATATCTCTATGTCCTTTTTAAGATATCTTAAAATATATGTAATATTTGCATACATACCGAAATATTTGAAGTAATCTTTAAAACCATTTCGAGATGTGTTTTAAAAGGACTGTTGTATCGATTCAAAGATAACTTTAAATCCATTTAAAGATATCGCTGAATCCATTTTAAGATATCTCTATATGTACTTAGAGATGTCTTCCAATCGAGGAATAAACGTTGCATTCCTAAATATTGATTCTCCTTTGGTGGATGTGCAAGAACAATGATTTTCCGGCGTAAATATTTATGTTCCCGCATCACGTGTCCTGCCTATTCTCTTTCTTGCTTTTTACTAATTGAACATTTTCTTTGTTTTATATGTCGAAAAGTGAGAGTTATGACCAATCAAAACAAAAGAACTGAAAAAATATTGAAATAATGTCAAATGATGAGTGAAATGAATGATTTGCGAAAATATATATGTTGGTACGACTTGGCGCGAAAACGAACAAAGGCGAGAACAGGCAGATCAGACAGCGCCTGATCGACATGGCCTCTACGGTCCTGTCTGAGCTGACATCTGCACAGAGAGAACATGCCAAGACCCTTGCTTGCAAGACAGCTGTCCTATGGCGAATGTGAAATTATCATTATGATTTGCAATGGTACCAGAACGTACTGCAGAAAAAAAACATGTATTCCTGTGAAAATTTTTCCAAGTGATTGTCTTATGTGGTGGGTCAAGTTTGGCCTCGGTTTCTGCAAGTTTGTCTTAGCTTGGTCAATTTGAACAAACAATTCCATGATCACCATTTCCTGTCTCAAAGATACAATGGTAGCTTCAATGGTGTACCATACTACTAACAGATTATACAACTACTGAATTGGACTATATCGTGAAACGGGACATAAGTCTATTATCACAAGTCAGTTGTGATGCCATTGAATAGTTTATAAAAAAAAAACTTGATCCATTCGAAATTGTGCGCAGTGTAAGGCAGTCCTTTTTATACATGGATATGGTGGATAGAATCCCTGTACACACATACCCAAGTTGATTTAAAGATATCTCTAAATATGTTTCAAGATATCTTTAAATATATTTCAAGATATCTTTAAATGTATTTCAAGATATCTTTAAATGTATTTCAAGATATTTTAAATATATTTCAAGATATTTTAGATATATTTCAGTTATTTTAAATATACTTCCAAGATATGTTTAAGGGCGTGCAACACTTTATGACTCTGATGTATAAATGTTTAACTTCTGTCTATGGTTCAAATCTGATACTCTAAAAGTATATATTTTCTGACAGAAAACATAACATCAAGTTTGATTTGAAATTTTGTGTAAAATTTGAAATATAATTTTAAAAATAAATGTGATATTAAGTTTCTAGTGTCGAATTTAAGAATACATATTGCTCTCCAAAAGAGAACTTTAAATGGCAGCAAAAGAACTTTGTTCTAACTTTGTGGCTGTTTAACGTTAATTTTAAGTGGGGCCGTATTTAAAGATGTCTTTAAGTCGGTTGGACATATCTCTAAATCTTCAAGGTCATAATTTGATTTAAAGTTATGTTTAAATACATTTAGAGACATTTCTAAATGGATTTAAAGACATCTCTGAGCATTGTAGAAAACAAGAAACGGCGTTATATATATATATATATATATATATATATATATATATATATATATATATATATATATATATATATATATATATATATATATATATATATATATATATATATATACATACTTATTGACCTGGCAACGGTAATGATTGGGCCACTATGTTTGATGTCCCTACACAACTGGATTTGTACTTGTAAAGTATGTCAAGTTCAACAAAACGTGAAGAGCACAACATGAGATACACAAATAGCATATTTTACTGGTAACAGGAACTGGGCAGAAACAGTGGGCCACTTTTTACTTCCTGGGTGGGCTCTTTAGCTGTGATGTCATTCTATAATAGTCATGTGATAATTAGCTTTTCTTTGAATTCTGTGAGGCAGGCCTGCTGGCCAAGGTACCGTTGGTTGAGGGTTACCTGACAAGAGATTATGTATACTAGCCTGCCCTATGCATGTAATTATCATACAATTAACCACCTGGTGGCAGCATCACTTCTCATTCTTAAGCTGACACACTATTTGTCAATGGTTTATTATAAATCTGCACAAGCAACACACATCTCTTGTTTTAAGGTATATATATATATATATATATATATATATACATACGCTACCTATATATACACATAGAGGCTGATACAGCACAGCATCATGGTAAGTTGGGACAATAAATGGTCTTCACCATGGTATTACATTGCCTGCAAAGCAGACCATGTACGCAGCTTTTGCTTTGGAGGCAAGGTATTACATGACTTTTACGGGTTTTTACACAATTAATCATCTTCCTCATGTGACCGTAACAATAAAACATACAGCAGCATTGTGCACACCCTTGTACAACACATGGATTCCGACTAAGAATACAAGTAAACTTATGCTGAATAAAATATGAGAGGACCATTATAAGAAAATCACTTCCTTTTTCATCCCGATGGCTTTGAAAACGAGGACCAACGTCATCAATATTGCACTGCATTTAACTTCTGTTCATATTTCTGATAAATATAATAGGGGTAAAATTAACTGTTTTTGCAAGTTGCCCATGGGCAGTCAGGATATTTTCTCAAATTCCCCAATACCCCTGAAGTTACCAATTTTCTCTGATGTAAATAATTCATCAAATAGTTGTATACTGAGTCACACAGCACTTGGTAATTTCACAACGAACAGTGTTCCTGTGCAATTGATTTACCTTACTGCATGGAAAAAATGTTGATTGGTGACATAATGAGAGATTATATGAATCCAAGTCAAAAAAGAAAAATAAAACATGTGGAAAAGTAAAATAGTACATAAGCTGCTGGCTAATTAATGTGGATATGGTATTAAATCATTGCATGTAGACCCAACAACTAACGAAACTTCAGCGTTTCCATTGTCAATTCATGAAGAGAAACTTAAAAGTTTAATATTCCACTTGCATGATTATATAGGCATATGAAACAGCTGAAATCTATGCATATAACCCACAAGGTGATAGTGTGTTCTGTTGTATATTTCAGCTGAATACACAGATAATAGTTGATTGTCACCTCTCTTATTAGTCATTTAAGTTGATAAACTGTATTCTACGTGTACTTAGTCTTAGTAGTACTAATGTGAAATGCGTGTAAGTGCCACCAGATCATTTGTGGTTCCCGTTCTGGCTCATTTCATGTTATAAAACACCACACTGATTAAGCTGCAAGTAAAAAGTTGCCCTTTGCGCAACCAGGGAATCATTTAAATTTGCCGCCAACAAATTATAAGTTGTCTGGGGTAACCAGACACCCCTTAATTTCGACCCCTGTTTATTAACATATTGGTTTTATTCTTTGTGGGAATTCAGATTATTACACATATAGATGTCAACATATTTTGAGTCGCATTTTCCTTAAATTTCCAGGTGGAGCCACAAGTATCCAACACGTTCATTTTGTCCATTCCCACATTCCTATCCAATTCCGTAGAGATCCATAAAATACAAGACATCAGAGCGCTCGCATTTTTTTCCTCACAAATTTTGGCCCATGCATTAATAATTAAGTAGGTGGCACACCAACGCTGAAGTCAACTAGAATGTATAGCCATTGATACATATGTCCAGAAAACTGAAGTGGGATAAAAAGTTGCGAGGCACAATCGACGCCATCACGCCGACAAATTTAATGACGAGACGTGCGGTCAGACGGGTGGATAGCTGACTGGGTACGAGTGATCGCAAAATCTAGGCGACCGTACAGGTCATAGATCATTTAGCTTGACCCTAAAATCGTTTGTGAATGATTCTTCATGCGGAAATGTAAAAAAAAAAATGCTTCAAAATGTTCACAGCAGAGAAAATTTCTTCTTCCTTCAAAAGTGTATAGTGGTCTGTAGTTGTCTGTCAAAAGACAAAACTGCATATCCCCTACTCTCGGTGAGTAAAGACAACAGACAACCGCAGCTATCTGAAGGTATAGTCTCCATTTGGGAACATACAATCGTTTGGCATTTGGATAAGCTATTGGTTGAAATTTCTAAATGCAATTACGTTAAGCTTTTTTATTGTTTGTTTGTATTTTTGTAAACAAGACATGAAAGCCTGCCTATTGGCTAATATTATATGACGGTGGTATGATGCTAATCCCTACATGATAATATCGTACAGAATAGAGGACGCAGATTTTTGTCAGAAAATTAATGTTCTCCGTCAACATTGGCCTATGACGAAGCGACCGGTCACTAAAATTCAATTTAGAAATAAACAGCATCAACTTTCAGGCTACATGGACATAAGGGCCCATATTTTATACTGTTAATTCATATAATTTCGCTGTACTTTATTTTCACTAATTTGTAGATTATACAAAACCGCGAAAATACAAACGCAATGAAGTAGTATTTTAACATATTTGTAAAAAAAAAATATAGTGAAATAGAGGCTTCAGTTAGCTGCCTATGATGCAAAAGTTGTAAGAATTTAATAAGTGCATTTGCAGGAGCTACAAATACAGTACGGATCTATATACTATTATGGGTCAGTGGCTACACTGGCTCGCATTTTTACAGTGGTCGGCCTTGTTCGTTCCCATATATTGGATTCCTTTTTGTATGCCACGGAGAAAAGTGCTACACAAAAGCAGTTAAAGCACCAGGGCCATTAACCATGTGCGTCCGCAGGTATACAAGTCGACGTGCTGTGAATTAACATAACGATACCAAATTCGTATTCTTTGTAAAGAGACTTTTCATTTTTAAGTACCGG
This sequence comes from Hermodice carunculata, assembly GCA_964020975.1. NCBI lineage: Eukaryota > Metazoa > Annelida > Polychaeta > Eunicida > Amphinomidae > Hermodice > Hermodice carunculata. The sequence goes on along the minus strand of OZ026625.1, from coordinate 79,715,438 downwards.
TATGCCTGCACTGTCATGGACCACAGGCAGGCTGCGGGTCAACAGCTTTCCTCGGTGTGCTGTTAAGCGCAAAGCGCATCGAGGAAAGCTGTTGGTTTAAGTCAAAGCGATGGGACTGCAAGAGTTAAAGGGTAAGCTGTAATCGTCAGGTTTGGACACAAAACGACTTTTAAATTCCTTATCTCAAAAGTCTCTTTTCGTTTCTTCAGATAAAATCAGCTAGACCAATTATGACTCATCTGGTAAATTATATATACAAGTCTAAACATGACTCCTGCGATGACCCTAAGATATATATTTATACATATATAGAGGTTTAATAGCTCCTTAATGCAAGCCCGTGCAGCAAAATTAGTTTGAGTTGAAAGTGGACATTATGTTTGCATGTTGGGTCCAATTAGAAACTCTCCTTTGTGTACTTTTTTGTTGGCCCCTCTGGTCTCATTTTTCCAAAGGTTTTGTCGATTGACATGAAAGCCGTATAATATCATCGGAATAATTTACACCGGGCAGAGAAAACATTTGTTCAAATGAAGGAACATACTGGCCTCCGAGCACAATTTCTGAATGCATTGCAATAGTAAATAGTTTTGAAATCCGCATGTGTCTTTCGCTATGTGTGTAACCTGCAATTCCATTCACTGATTATTTTCATGCTTCCTCATGTGTTGGCTTTTCTTTTTTATTTGTACAAGTATTTTGCTGAAATCAACCGACTGCTTCGAGCAAGCAAATTATGATATCTATAATATACATGTATGTTAATATATCTAACTCCAGTTTATTTCTTTAATAGGTATGTCATGTTAGAAAAACTTAAATGAATCTTAAAAACAGCACTCCTAGGGTCGCTTGTATGGGGTAGTTGCCAAAGCAAATAACAACTTGGTCAGTACAATGTCTTCTATCGACATAGCAATTTCCCTTATTAACTTTACCTATAAGTTCAATTTTATTTATTTATTTATTTATTTATTTATTTATTTATTTATTTACTTATTTATTTTTATATTTATTTATTTATTTATTTATTTATTTAATTATTCATCCGTTTGATTTATTTATTCACCCATTCATTTCTCTGTTCTCTATTCATTCAACCACACACACACATATATATATATATAAAAAAATAATAATAATAATAATAATAATAATAATAATAATAATAATAATAATAATAATAATAATAATAATAATAATAATAATAATAATAATAATAATAATAATAATAATTGAATATATTTATTCTGGGAATCCGATTCAGCAGAAATGCTGTTTTTCAATCGGGCCCAGAAAAAATCACATACAGAAATATACATAGTATGAAAGGTGGTATATAAAAGAAACATGATCAGATCCACGACATACGTAAAATTAAAACACATAAAACCATAACCTATAATGTGAAAAATGAATGTTAAACTACGAAAGCCCATTAAAAGTTAATACTATACATGGTCCAAACGTCAAGACTGTTCTCTGGTCCTTGTGAAATAAAACTGTTTGTATCTGAGCTTAAAAGACAATATGTCGTCTACACGTCTAATATCGTCCGGTAAGCTGTTCCACACAGTAACACCATAATAAGAAAAAGAACGTTTAAAGATTGCCTTGTTCACTGCAGGAACAACAACATCTAATGAACAGGAACGTCTAGTATTGTATGAGGCAACATCAGATTCAAGCGTCACCAGGTCAGACAAATAATCAGGTGCAAGACCATTGACACATTTGAACATACGGGAAGCTGTGTGAAATTTACGTCGTTCTTCTAAAACTTGCCAGTTGAGTTGTCTGACCAGGTCCACGCCTCTGGTATTTAAAAAGTCAAAATTACCAAAAATAATGCAGGCGGCATAATTTTGAAGTCGTTGTAATGATTTGGCGCCACTAGTACCACAGGAGGCCCTGACGGTATATATATATATATATATATATATATATATATATATAGAGAGAGAGAGAGAGAGAGAGAGAGAGAGAGAGAGAGAGAGAGAGAGAGAGAGAGAGAGAGAGAGAGAGAGATTATATGGAAACAGATACTATACTTGGTGCAAACTGTAACCAGCACTTCTGTTTATCGCAAAAAAATGAATAATGCATTTATTTTAAGCAGTTGCCCTAGATTATATATTGGAGAGTTCAAACGCAGAATCTAAAATTGATTTTTTAAAAGAATCTGCATGGACAAAATACCAAAATAGATTTTTTTAAAAAGTCTGCATGGGTAAAGGCACAGATGAACGAACGAATTCATTTGAATGCATTATCCCCACCGTTCACCCACTGAAAGACACGGTATTCTGGATTATAGTCCTACATAACCCGCCAAGAGATACAGTGTAGCAATATTTATATTTAAAACCTTGTCAATAATTCTGAAAGGGAAATATATGGTGTAATCACACATGTTAAAATCTATTCAACTATTTTCATGTTTTGAGTGAATCAGAGACACGCCTCAGAAGCATGTCAACGCTCCGAGCCCTCCCTCGAACCTGATTGCAAGTGTTAAGTGTCAGTTGTTCTTCAACAGCGACAATCAAATTTTAATGGCCTGCAGGTCTGCTAAGCATGCAGACAATATGATCCTCTGATCCTGAGTTTAGTTTGCTTAATAACTACTTTTAATTCTGAAATATACACATACACACAGACACACAGAGACACACACATACACACACACACACATATATATATACATATATATATATATATATATATATATATATATATATATATATATATATATATATATATATATATATATATATATATATATATTGCTTACAAAAATACTTTCAACCAGATATGTGTTTGGTGTATCTCTGTCCCCCTGTCCTTACAAAGGTAATATTGGTGTATCTCTGTCCCCCTGTCCTTACAAAGGTAATATTGGTGTATCTGTGTCCTTCAGTCCTAACAGAGGTAAAATGCATACAAATGCTATTTGTCAATAAAAATCTGAAGATTCCTGACAGTGACATACAGGCAATGCCAGGTGGAGATGATAAGCTGTGTTGTCCGCTTAGCAGCCTCTCAGGCTTTCTGTATTTTGTGTTTTACCTATCTGCTTCTCGTGATTTTATATTTTATTTTTGAGTGTCGCGAGGTCAGAACTTGCACCCCTGACTCTGTTAACACAGGCAACGTCTTGTGTAACCCCCCCCCCTGGGACTTTGGTAACACTTACTTAAGATAAAGACACCAGAGACACGAGCCTTTTTCTAGTTAGAAAAGGCAATTAAGATGGATCGATTTACATCACCCCTCTTGCTCAAAATGAAGTACTTAATTTTGAAATATTTGTCGTAAACCTTAGAGGTTTTAAGCAAAGTTTCAACCCTGTGATTTTTTGTCAAAGATTTCAACAAAAAAGAAAAAAGGGATGCATCTGTTAACGACATTTTTTTTCATTCTTTGTCATTAGATTTTGATGTACCAAAAGATTAGCATACGTGTCCTTTGAATTGTATAGGAATAGGGATTCGCCATTTTTGTTAGATTGTGAAATATATACACAAGAACAGTATTTAGCGTATACTTATTCTTCATAAGACCACTTGACTTTTTCGCTATACCAGTGTCACATAACGGGCCCTCGTTTTCTTTGCACCTTCACTGAAACTCAACTAATCAGAAAGTACTATTAAAATGTCATCCACAACGACAATGTTTCGTATGACACCTATTTACATAGTCTGTAGACAGTTGGTGATAAAATGACGCTTGATGCAATTCCATTTAACTACTCGACATTTTGACCATACACCGGCCGCCTCAATCCATTAATGGAATAGTATGATAAATATGACATAATTTATTTCCCAACAGAAAAAACATACCTTTTAAGATATTTTTGACAGCAAAAAGACATTAAAACACCACAAACCTACCTGATTTCGTTAAATATATGTGTCTGTCCTTGTAAGCAGATAACACACCATCGGCCATAATTTCCGCCAACCATTGTAATGATAACATAAATGGCCTAGTTTCCTCACTCGGGGAGACAAGATATGCTATACCACAATCTTCCAATTCCTCCTTCATACAACTATGTACGTAAAGACACCTGGGACTTCCAAGGAAAATTTGGACACGTGCAACTCCCCTTTTTCTTGTTCATTACAAGACAGGGTGGCGACTCTTCCAGAGAGGCTGTGCCCTGCAAAACGTATCGTTACTGGAATCACACCTGGCGGCCTGCCACGGAGTTTGCTTTTATGTTTAATGTCGGCTTAATGGCATTAATATAAACTCAACCTCATTTTAGCATAGAAACATTCAATATCAACTGGGACTGGCAATAATCTGGCTTGAGATGTCTGTTATATTCACCTTTTAATTCTAGCTTCTGTTTCGTATCTTTGATTTCTGGCAAGTACTTTTACATCTCAAAATATCGTTTAAATGGTCTTTTCCAAATTTACACGATTGAGAGATGATGCGCATGGCATTCAGTTAATTGCATCATCTAGAATCTTTTGTGTACAAACTTGTGATACTTTGTTGCGTGTCTTTCAGAAACGTTGGGACTTTCTGAAGTGTTGTAACTTGCAATTTTAACTTACGGACTACCTCGGGGTGTGTGATTACTATTTTTATATAAGTAAATTACTTTGGGTATTGGCTATGTACCTGTATCTTATTTGCATATCAATGATATATCCCCTTTATCTGGATTTCGAAACGCTTGTTATTATTGGTTGTTGTATGCGCACCCTGGTTCCTGACGCATCCGAATACTATATCATTAGCTGATAACTCAACTGACACAAAAAGCATTAAGCGCTGGTATATTGCCATTCAATATGTACAATATGGACATTAACATGCATGTTTTCTGTTACTTTTCCAAATTATTAATCATGGTGGACAGGCAGATGCGGGCGGGAGTGGGAGAGTCGCAGCGACCCCCTCGTCCAGTTATAGTTGCCTGCTTGCAGACTTAAATTATAATACTCTGGTAGCAAGTCGCGGGCTTCATCCAAGGGTGAACCTACTATAATCCCTCCCCCACCCAGCTGCATTACCACCAGGCATCTTTCTTCTTTCTACAAGGACAGCCACACGGATCTATACATTATGACCTGTATCACTACTATCAGTCACCACCAGCATTGTCGCCAGTAGGCTAACAACAGCAGCCTGAATATCCTATGGCATAATACGCCTTGCATCTTCTAAAAGATTGACTGCAGTATCAAATCAAAAATGCTAGCATTAGCCGTTATACCAGAAATGTTGCCTTCAGTGATCGGGCCACACATTGTTGCGAAGCTGCGCTCAGGACAATTACCGTGGTCAGGAACTTTCGCGCTCTATTGAACGAACTGCATGGAACACAGCTCCATGATGCAGTCTGCCACTTAAATGTGCTACATTTTCAGGAGCGAAAGGGCCTGTTTGGGGAGACATAGGGTACAGTACGGTATAATCGCTTGTTGTACCCGTTCGTCCTGTTGGGTCTAGTTTACATTTTATTGCCGTTAATTTGACATGGCTTTGTAAGCGTGGCCCCAGGGCGGTCCACTAACCCGGCCCACCAGAGAGACGTTCATGATTGGCATTTATCTGTACAAACTATATATATATACACATATATAGCCAGGCCATTAATCTTGCTTTATACCACTACAACCGCCAAATCGTATCAAGGCTCTGCCGCACCATGGATTCACAAGTACAATGCCGGACCGACAAAGAAGTGTTTGGACCACTAGAAAAGTTGACGTCTCTATGCCGTATTTTTACACTGATCTGACCAGCAAAGCAATTAAGAACTTATGATAATACATGAAAACACTATTGATATTAACAACTTTCTATTTACATTAAATTAGGGAAACGTATGTTCTTCCTGTGACTTTCGACCCATACATGACAGAGCTACCTTTGTATGACTATAAGGACACAATGCTGTATTTCATTTTGAACAGAGAACGCCACCAAACAAGAATGTGGTGCCTAGTATTTAAATTGTCAACAAGTATTTCCGTAAATTTTGTAATTGAAGTGGTTGTTCTCTGCATATAAATGGATCGAAGGGGCTTTACAGTACAGTAACATGAAACTTCCATGTAAAAATGAGACTGGCCGTTTTGTTCTTGTTTATTGTTGGGAGGGTGTCCCCTTAGGTTTTATTTCTGAGCACGATATTTGTCACACTTCTAGTCTGTGATCAAACACAAAGCAATTTTATAAAAGATGCACACTTCTCGATGTACGCATCTAATGGACAATTAGAAATAACACATGGGACGACAGTCAACCTAGACCTTGCCTTATCAATAAATAATCCATTTGTTCTTTGATAAAAAGTATATTCACATGTAAATTTGTAGATACAAATGATGGTCAGCTGGACCAGTAAGCGGGTGACCTTACCTTGAAACATATTGAAAAGTTGAAGAGACAGCCACAGAAGATGGGCTTTATGAAAACGTACCAGTCAAACTACACCATAAAAAATTAATCTGCTAATAATAACTAATCCGAGCTCCTTTCGTTCAACAGAAACTATTCTTGCTTCAATGGCCCTAAACATGTCCATTTTTCATTCTGTATGTCACGAGTCAGCGATTTTCAATTTGCAGAAACAAACATCCTGTTTAAAAAAGTCAACTCCCAAAATTTAAGTGACACTATGAGCTAACTTGCAGGACGAATGAGTCTCCACAGCAAGAAATAGTTAACATCCAGATGAAAGGCAACAGCGGCCAGCTTATGTTTGAAATGCAACATGTAAAATGAAATTGATTTCCAATACCAGACGCAGTCTACGAAACATTGCGTGCTTCTGATGATAAAATTTCAGATAGTCTATCGCTAGGGCACGGCATGGTTTCTTACCTGTTAGGTTCCCCAATCGACTGGCGCTGTACCTGAGACTACCGTTGCATGGGGCTTTTTTTTTGCATCCCGCGACTCCCCATGTACAGGTATGGACTTGGGGAAACACCAAGTTTCTGGTCTCAACTGTCTCGTGAGTGCTCGCTTTCCCGCGCAACTGAGCCAAACAAGACAATTTTGTTGCAGTAAAGTTAGGCTAAATGTGGCTAAATGTAAAGTTTATGCAAAACAGAGGATATTGTTGTCCTCTTTCTTCCGTGTGGGCAGTTATTTAACTCTCAGTCAATTGGTTCGTGAAGTTGAATCGCCTGTGGAAGCCTGTGCCCGGAGTGTACAAGTTCTGTTGTAAGAAGCCTGAGGTTTGTGCCATCTACCAGTTCAGATCTTCGGCAAATCACACAGCTGTTTTCCAATTAACATAATTCCAAATGGAACACGATTAAGCAATAAAAACGGTTCCATTAGATCATTGAGACAAGCTTGTCAGGTTGAGCCAAATGCCAAAATGTAATAAGCGCGTTGGCTGCGAAAAGAGCATGCTAGCCTGTTCCGGCCTGTTGAATCCATCTTGCCCTCGCTCCGCTCCATTTCCGAAACACTATCTCAATTTGAGAATATTCATTATCACAAGAAGGTTGACTTTTCGTCTGCTTTTATGGCAAAGAGGTTAAGCTATGCCATTGAACCGCCACTTTATCTGTGACAGTGAAAAGGCGTAAGTGCCTGGTTGGCAAAATACATAAATGGCCCTTTTCCTAACCGTGATGGAGTTCCCGCACAAGCCTGTCCTCAGGGCGCGGCACGTTCAGTCACAGCATTCTCCCTCCCTCATGCCATATCAACCCTCTGTGAAAACCCGACGTTAATCAAACTTTCCCAATCTGAAGCTCCAAGGTACAATTCTTTGAATTTCATCAAAACCTCGTTAAAAGAGAACCTATGTGGTTTATTTGTGTAAGGTCGCATAGTCTCTCATAGGACATGGTAGTCGTGGAATTGGCACTTTACAACAGTCATAAAACCAGAGGTCTGTATTATTAAAACCTTTTAAAGCGAACAATGCCACCGCGCCTTGACTAAATCAACTTGATAGAACTCTCGTAATTAAATGCACAAGGCTTCTACAGATTGTTTCAGGACTATTAGTAGGTGACATTTTCATTTGCAAAGAGTTGCAGTCGACTTGGCAACTATGCCAAAACAGGTGACCATGGGAGCCCCCGTATACCCAACAAAGAGATTGATGTTGAAGGATAGAATGATAGGTCAGAGCAGGTATCTATCTGGTCGTTTACAAGCACAGACCCATCCATATAGGCCTGTCAAGGTGATAAATACGCGAACTTTCTCTCTGTGGCTCCTAAACTAATAAAAATATAGGCTACGACAGTCTTTTTGCATATATTTAGACAAAATCAGGCATTCAAATGGACCCTAATTCAGTTTATTTTTAGAAGTTTTGTATTCATGAAAATACACTAACTCCAAGTTGACAATGTACATGAATAGAATTTCTGCACAGTGCTGAAAACAAAGCTTTCTTCTTTCCTAATTGTCATTCCCCAAATTGTCCATGAAAAATAACGCATTTCATTTCATTTCATTTATCTGTTCAAAGTGATATAGATCCAATTCACTTGGTTCAACTGATACCACAAAGATTTCCAATAAAATGTTTCTGTACTTTTTTTTAACTTTACCTGTGAAATTCTTAATTTTGTTTTACGATGTGCAAAAGCTGTTTCCAGTTGACTTCTATTATACCGCAAAATATACATACAAGAGGAAATTATAGTGCTCAAATGATCTCTGTGTGTTTAGTGGCAGTGCGCAATATATATCTTACCCCGAATCAAATGAACACACTTCCAACACGATGACTTTAAATGTGAAGGTGAATAACAAAAGCAAAGGGAAAAAAGAAAGTAATAAATATAGTAAGAATAAGATCTGCGAGTGTTCTGATTAGCATCAATTGAAACTCATTTTCATTTCATTGGACGCACCTACATCAGAAACCAATGAATTGCAGTTGTTGACCCCTCTATCTAGAACACGCTTAAGATATTCAACATTTAAAGTCCAGAAGCATGCCTAATTTGCATAAATTCAAATTTTACAATTTTCATTTTATTGGACGCATCGATAGCACAAACCAAAGAGCAGAATTTGGATTAACGCCTCTATCTGTGATATTTTTGGTGTAAAAATTGTTTTGTATATATAAGCAATTCTGTATGTGTGCCCAGAAAGCTAAACATACATGTATACTTTGTCTTCATTGAATACTGGACTTTTTCAACTTTCAATCTTGATCATCTTCAAAGATAACTGCAATTTGTATGAGAAGGAAGCATCTGATGAAGGGTATACAAAAAGATACAATATACAAAAGTTGTAGCATTTGAAATCATGCTTATTAGAGGTATTCCACATTTCAAGAATTGAATACCATCAAAAGTTACTCTCAGATGTATACATAACTCTAAGCTCTATATTTATGATAAAACTATCTGCGGTGCGGCACCCTTGGAACTGGGAAAAAGTGGCCAATGTATTGAAGTGCGCAGTGCAGACAGTCAGCCCTTTCTGGGTAATATGGCCGAAATTATAAGATGTACAAGTAAATGTGCAACATAATTCAAACACACATATGCATTGTAAATATATTGTTATACTCCATGGGGTAGTAAATTCACGTGATAAATAAAAAACAAAATTCGAATTAGAACCATATTTGATAGTTGTAAATGATTACAGTTCCCGTGGAAATTTTGCTCGTCTGAGAACCAGTGCACATAATTTATATATTGAACTAGAGAGTCACAGGCGGCCCACTAAAATACCTTTAGAAGAAAGATTATGTCACACATGCAAAGTAATTGAAGATGAAATTCGTTATTTTTTATTTTTATATGTTATTTTTTAAGTAATTTTCCAAGCAGAGAGCTGACAGAGATGTAAAAAAATGTGTCAATTTTGATAGTCGAAATTCGGAAGGGAAATTTAATATGCTAATGAAATGCGAACATTACGAAATAATACTTTTGGTCCAAAAATTAAAAATTACTCTCTTGAAATTAAAGGTTCATTGTAAAATTTTCAAGTGTAAGAAATAGGTTGATTACTATAATTTTTTTCTGCTGTGATTAACATATTTGTGTGTAAGTTATGTGTACGCTGTGTTATGCTTTGAATTGTATTGTAAAAACTGTGTTGTGTTGTGCAGGCAAAATGCAGAACCATTGCAAATAGGTGCAGCCAATAAAGATTCATTCACATGTAACTGTCTCTGTTCCTTTATTATTGAACAACACACACACATGCTTACCTACCAACCTACCTAACTACCTACTTACCTAAACACATGCATACACACACTCATACATACATACATACATACATACATACATACATACATACATACATACATATCAAATGTTGTCATTGGAGTCCAGCAAAGAACACGTCTCATCCCACTGGTTACAAGAAGAAAGATTCAAAATCTCCATAAACAAAGAGCAATAAAAACAATTTGTGAACAGGAAAACCCACTCAGATACAGCCCAAAAGTAGATAGCCATTTTATATGCATATCAAGTTGGTGGCTGGCTGGCTGACGTGTACTTGTCACTATAGTATTCCTTTCTGGCAATAGAGGGCACTCGTAGCCTTTCTCATTCTTTTGAGGGCAGCTTCCCTGTTAGCTCCACTCGTGCCTATTAAGTTGAAATTTTCATCTAAGCCTGGAAGTGTTAAAGTAGTATCTTCTGCATACCATACAATTTTATATTCTTCTTCATCTATTTTTATTCCTGAAGCCAGAGTTTCTTTTCTTATGGCCAATGCCTATTTTTCTAGACAGATAATGAATAAACATTGGGACAATGGATATCCTTGTCTAACACCTGGGGTTATTTTAATGGTTCTGTTGAGTATCCATCGTTTACCACACAGCATTCCAAGTCATTATAAAATACTTTGATCCATTTTTTAATTGCTTCATCAAAGTTGAAAAAATCCAAGCATTTTTCAATAAAGTCCCATTCTAGATAATCGAAAGCTGTTTCAAAATCAAGTTGTATTAAAAGTGCAGGGTATTTTGTTTATCTGTCCATTCTATTCTATTAAGTAATCTGTTTATATTTTCTCCTATATATCGGTCTTTAATAAAACCTGTTTGGTCTTCATTGATTATTGTATTAATAACGTTTTTAATTCTTGATGCTATTGTTTTTGTGGCTAGCTTATAATCTTCATTTTAAGGGGGATTGGTCTCTAATTTTTCAAAGACAATCTTTCTCTTTTTTGTATTAATGTGATAATTCCGTGTCTCTGTGTAATACTTAGTTTTCCAGATCTATATGAAAAATTAATTGCTTTAGTTGACAGTATTTTAATGTCATTCCAAAATATTTTATAAAATTCTACCGTCAATCTATCGGAACCTGGAGACGCCCCATTTCCTACTGTTTTAAGAACTGACAGCATTTCGTCTGTTGTAATTTCACCTTCTTAGTCATGTTTTTGTTCTGACAGTTTTGGAGCTGATTCATCTTGCGGAAAAAAGTTAAAGTGATTATTGCCTCCTAAGCAGACTTTCTTGGGGCGTTACACTATGTTGGCCCCCAGCGAAACAAAATGGCGCTCACAGCGTCACTATCTCAAAATCCACTGCGCGCATCCCCACACCTGGCCACTCGCTGGCTGCGATGCCAGGACGGAGCTGCCTGCTTCCAGACAGTGACGCTGCCAAAGAAAGGCAGACGTTCGCCGGGGGGGGGGGGGTAGTGGACCGCCTAGAACTGATGTTTAGCAGGCAAAAGTGATTTTCTATAATATAATCTTCTTTATTTTTACTTTTGTAAAATTTAGAATAAAATTTATTTCCTTTTTGTAAAATAATTTTTGGGTCGTATGTAATATTTTCATGTATTTTTAAACTTTTATAGCTTTATTGTTGTAGTTTCTTTTTTCCAAGTTAAAAAAATATTTCGTCTATTTTTCCCCTTCTTCATAACGTTGGGCTTTGCATCTCATTATTGCTCCTTTAGCTTAAAAATCCATTAATTCTTCCAGTTCTTGTCGGGCTTTCAGTATTTCATTTTCTATTTCATCACTGGAATCCACAATATATTTATTTTCTAGAACTTTCAGTTTATCTTTTACTTCCTCAGATTTTTTTGTGCTTCTGTATGTGAATGTTTTATATACATAATTCGGACTTCCATTTTAACCATTTTAACCATTTACCACAGTAGATTAGCGTTTAATTCTGTGTTTGTTTCACTTACATGATTTATGTTATCTTGGATATATTCTAGTTCTCTAAGCAACGACAAATTCAACTTCCAGAAACCAGGACCTCTTTTCTGTTGATCTATTTCTACTGATAAGATTACTACCGAATGGCTTTATCGAAAACCTGGGGATTAATATATGTCCCTACAACTCTTCACCAGACACTTCCTAGTGTGAGAAAAATTACTGATCAAATATTTTTTTATTAATGTATCTGCACAACTAGACACTTTTTAAACAATAAGTGCTGGCCAGCAGATTTCCCCCCCAAATGTTAAGTTTGTACATTTCCATCCAGTGCTGTTTTTACCTGGTAGTGAGAGGCTGTATGCCACATTTTGAACTACTTTAGGACATTGGTATTTTTACAGAGACAACATTCAAAAGATGCTTTATAATAAATCTTGCACAGTTTTTTTTAGACAAGCCTTACGATATATATATATATATATATATATATATATATATATATATATATATATATATATATATATATATATATATATATATATATATATATATTGTGTTTTATACCAATTTAGAATGTAGATGGATTGAAGTTTGGTGTTTTACAAAAGTTAAATATACAATCTGGTAATACAGGTGATATCTTTATTAATTTAATTTATTCTTTAAATTAAAATTGTTTTCAAAAAGCTGAAGAGTGATGAACAGTTTGTCATAATTTGTTTACTGTGAGTCTCACTTTAAATATTAGATGAAGTTGCATAAATCCCATACATGTATATTATTATGAAAAAGTTTGGGATTTGGCCAGCCAAACACAACAAATTTGAAAGTTTTTACCATGAACAAGTTAATGAAGCGCGACAAACACCAAAGTTTGCTATTAGTAAAAAGGCGAGACCCTGCGTTCCGTGGAACCCTTGTTTATTGTATTGGTGCCCTACATGGCATTTGTAAATCTTTGTAAAACCATATTATCAAGTATGTAAACATTATATATATATATATATATATATATATATATATATATATATATATATATATATATATATATGTATATATATATGTATACATATATATACATATATATATATATATATATATATATATATATATATATATATATATATATATATATATATATATATATATATATATATATATATAGTACTTCAATGCCATACAAGGAGGCCCATATGACGCAAGATTGCAAGATTGGTGAGCACTATATCGTTACTCTCACAACTGCTACAATTTTATCCTGACGAAGCGTGTCGGGGTTTTTTTCACATCCTTTATATCTCTTGATTTGGTTGCTGTCTCAGCCATAGGTAAACATGGGCAGATAATTCTGATGGTAGTTTGGGAAGCATTGATGATATTCTGTGAGGGTCAGCAAATATATTGGATGGCAGTAATGTATCATGATAGAACGGTTCAGTGAAAACACCTCGGCAAGCAACACAAATGCAAATGGTATATCCCTAATTTGCTTCCTTTCCAGAAAGGTGTATATATATATATATATATATATATATATATATATATATATATATATATATATATATATATATATATATATATACATACACTTTTAGCAGTTTTTGTGAAGTGTTAATTTTGGCTCAGTAATTTTGTGAAGGCTATAGATACCCAGATATCCTAAATTTAACTGCCACAAAGCAATTTGATTTATGTCTATATCAGAGGAAGACATAGACAGACAGAGCAACATGATCATGCCTTTTTCTTGAAAAGTAGAGTGTTTATTGGGAAAATATCATAAATTTCCAGAACATATGTTCACCTAGTAACTCCCTCAGCTACACACAAGAAGATCTGAATTTCCATCCGTCTGCAAAAAAGATTGTTTAATTCCAATATTATTAATAATGTCCCCTTTGCCCTTTCAAGCACCTACCTGCAGCTCACCAAACAAGACTAAGGTTACTGTAAAGGCAGCCAGGTACGCATTTGTGACAGGAAACTAGCTGAGGCATATGTCAAAGACTCCAAGGAAGACGCCCAGTTTTTCCTGCTGTTTTGTTTAAACCTAAACTGTAACAGTAAACTTACATCTTTCTCCTTTATAATTGGTAGGCCCTTCTTTCCTTTGCCTCTGTCAACACATGTCTCTGCTTCAATGAACTTTACCAAATGTAGGAGACCAAGAGTAGGCTGTAAAAGCAATGGAAGTGGTGAAAGTGACACATTTATAATTAGGCATAACTTAATTAAAGTTACTGCTTACTTGGCCAAAATATCTATAGACAGAGGTGTCATCTGAAGATGATACATTAATACATTCCCGCACTTTCGATCAGGTCCACGTATCCCTTGCTCTTAAAATTGAAAATGTGTCAAAATAGTCACCGAAATTAAGATTTCAAAAAAATCTTGGTTTCCTCAAATTTGACTCCGTTTTTGTGCTGTAAGTTCAAAGTTGAGGTTTTTCGTTCTGACAAAATTAGATACCCCCAAAATATCGTATTAAAATTGTTATCAAACTATTTTTTCGCTCTTTTGCCAGTGTCTTCAAATGAACATCTATCCCACACCGAAATCAGAGAGCATTCTTTAACAGAAACATGGGAAAATTACAGTCTTTCTATTGACATTCGACAGAAATTTAAAAATCGGTGTATTTTTCTTTAGCCGAATTCTTACCTTTTTCTTCACTAGCAATTTTTTCTAGTTTAACAAGGGCTACTGCAGGAGACATCCTATATTGAAATTGACACAAGCAACAATTTTGCACCATAGATTTAGTCATGATAGTTTTGATTTTAAGTGATTATTACTAATTTAAGATATATAGATTACCCTATGCCGAGTTCAGCTGCTTGACCTATATCTAGAGACCCCCCTGAACCCGCAGCTCCCTCCACTCTATCGGTCTCGGTCTAGTTTAAACGTATTAAAAAAAATTTCAACAATGTACAAATACAATGTTGTCATCGGCAATTGACAATTTGGAAGAGGGCTTAGTCCTATAAAAATCCCTCTCGTGGAAGAATAGACAACAAATAGAAAGAAGATTTGCGTCACAGCAAATCTGTCTGGGTGCCTTCAAAATTAGAACAGTTTGAAATGCTACACTTTGCCATTGTTCAACATAATCTAAATTTCGTGTACTAGCCTAATTTTTAAAAATTAAAATGTTCAGCTTTGGTTCTTGTTTCAAGGAATGTGGCCATGTCCCAAACTTATAAAGTGAAGTTTGAATGAAACAACTATCTATAATAGTTTTGAAGCTATTCAACATTTTAATTTTGTGTGTTTGCCTAATTTGCATGAATTATAAGCCTAGAAAAACTTTGGTTTATTGTTCATTGGATGGGGCTATGCCACAAACCCATAAATGTAAGTTGGAATGGCATCTCTATAATAGTTTTGAAGCTATTCAAGATTTACATTTTGCATATTCACCTAATTTGCATAAATTAAAATCCTACAACTTTGTTTCATGGTTCATTGGATACGGCTTTGCCCCAAACCTACAAATTGAAGTTGGAATGGCATCTCTATGTACAATAGTTTTGGAGATATTAAACTTTTAGATTTTTCAATGCCCCTTATTAGCATAATTTGCAATTCTACAAGTATACTGTCCATTACAGTGACAAGTGTCACAAAGGTATATATACACATTCAAATTTTTAGTCCATCTGCAGCAGTTTGAAAGATATGGCGCTTTTATAATTTTTGTTGCCACAAAAAATTTGCATAATTTTAAACATCATGACTTTTCCAAATGAGATGCACAATTTCACTGGTTATGACCTTATGGTTATGCTGTATGGGGCCACTTTTTCTTGGCAGTAGGGGTGGCTGCATACAGCAGGTACCACTGTACAGATATTCTAATGCTGTGTGGCCTTGCTTTGACCTTTCAAGGTCACTCAAGGTCAAAAAAGTTTTGAAGATATTCAAGATTTAAGTTTTGGGTATTGACCTAATTTGCAAAAATGTAAATGTTAGAACTTCAGCTCATGCTTCATTGAATGCACCTATGGGACAGTCGTATGTATTGAGGTTGGAATGGTATCTCTGTCTATAATAGAGTTGAAGATGTTCAAGACTGAAATTTTGTTAATAGTTTTAAAAATATTTAAGATTGAAATTCTGTGTATTCTCCTAATTTGCATAAATTTAAATGTTACAATTTTGGCTCATGGTTCTTTGGATGCGCTTATAGCACAAATATATGTATTGAAGTTGGAATGGCATCTCTATCTATTATAATTTTGAAGATATTCAAGATTGAAATTTTGTGTATTCACCTAATTTGCATAAATTCAAATCCTACAATTTTGGTTCATGGTTCATTGGATGCGCCTATAGCAGAAACCTATATGCGGAAGTTAAAATCCATCTCTATTTATAATATTTTTGAAGATATTCAAGATTCAAATTTTATGTAATCATCTAATTTGCATAAATTCAAATCCTAGAAGTTTGGTTCATGGTTCATTGGACGCACCTCTGTCACAAACCTGAAAAGAAAAGAAAGAAAGAACAATATGTCTGGGTTGGCACCCAGACAAATTTGGGTGTTCTCTGCCAGGGTGCAGTTAGAAGAACCATACAGCACCGTTTACAATGTAAAAGGAGCATAGAATGAAATGATATTGTGTAGTTGTGTTCGTATAACAGTATGCCTTTGACAAGAAAAAAATGCCAAGCATCCTCATTACTTGCACCACATTGACAACTGGTATGAGTCTCGGCCTAGGATAAACGGAAAGCTATGGTGAAGTATTTTCTCGTATGTATGCGTAAAACGAGGAGGAGGAGGAGGAGGAGGAGGAGGAGGAGGAGGAGGAGGAGGAGAAGTCCCACTGTCGGACTATGACATCGTTACACTCGGTGTTCCCACATTCTCTGCCTGCACTATTTCTCAGACAAGATTGTTTCTAAGATCCCCCTCCCAAAGCAAATGGAACAAAAAAATACTAGCATCAATGGAAGGCGATCATTTAATGATATTTATTAGAGACTCATGCACCCAAAGGATATCCAACCAAGTTTGAACTGATCTGGGGCAGGGGTTTGGAAAAGTCTAAATATTATTTGCGCATGTCAGAACGGTTGGACGAGTGTCGCTTTTGAAGCAAAATGTTTGATGCACTGTCCTGTGATGCCAACTTAGGTAGAACATGGTATTATAATCTGTGGCACTCCGCTTATCTGCCACGGGCCTGGCTAGCTTAGTAGCTAGTCAGGTGGCCTTTAGTAAGAAAAAATAAATAAATAAAGAAGCAAGCCCTATCCCACTGTCGCAACTTTGCGCTCCTGCTGATGATGCCACCTGGCAGGGTCATGGGAGCCCTATAAGGGCTACCTTCTCCCTTCCCTTGCTAAGTTTGTCCTCTATTCTCTTACGTGACTAATCCTAAGATATTATTCCTACTCTCCCAGCACTGCACCAAGAAGCGTTTCACTGACTCTAAACCAACTCTACGTCCTGGAAAATCGCCCTTCAATCGTAGTATCCATGCTAACCTATCATTCTCTGCCATGTCCCTTACTTGCTCTAAGCTTTTACACTGCCCATCTCTTGTTCTCCATTGTACAAACTGCTGGTCTCTAAGCATTCTATAACCTGTACCCCATGTCATCATATGATCAATGGTTTCATCCACATCCTCCCTACACACCCTGCACTTCCCATCACTCCCATTCATCCACTTCTGTTTCCTCTTCTCCAGATTGATCACTCCTGCTCTGCCCTGAAACAACAGTCTAGAACCCTTACTGCCATCCCAACATTTAGTCTTCACTGGCTTGTCTACAGCTCTATAAGCTTTCAGTGTGCTTTTTTTCCTCAACCCCTCTTTTCCACTGCTCCACATGTTTCTCTTGGATCACCTTTCCTATATACGATTTCAACGCCACTTCAATCTCATCTGGCCCTTTCAGCTCATATTTCTCAGCTAACTTGTCTATTTCTTGAACCCATTTTGTCTTTTCACTAACGGCCTCGATCTACGCCTTCCTACACCATCTTTCTTCATTCACCTGTTGCAAATATCCCCAGTAGCCTAGCCTAGCCTTAGCTATTCTATCTCATATTGGTAACCATCCCAACTCTCCCAACACTGCCTCTGTTGCTACACACGGTGGTGCCCCAAGCGCCCATTTCCCCATCTCCCTCTGTGCCTTCTCCATCCATTCAATATCCTTCTCACTAATGGCTATTACATCTACCCCATACAACATCCCAGGTATGGCTACACGTTCCCATAGCACCCTTCCTGTGAATGATCTATTGAAGCTGTTCCCTGCTGTGACCTTTATCATACCTTTTGCTCTATTCACCTTCTGTCTGATTTTCTCAACATGGTACTTAAACATTCCCTATCCTGTGACCTTAATGTTCACCCCTAAATATTCGTACTCCTCACCTTCTCCAATTCTGATGACTTTCTCTTGACCCTCTGGTATCCTAAACTTTCCTACCATCCATTTCTCCTCCTGTCTTCTCTCCTGCCCCAAGACCATGACCTGACTTTTCTTCTCACTAAACTCTAATCTCCACTTTTCTCCATAGTCCCCTGCTATCCTCAAAAGTTCCTGTAACTCTCTACCTGTATCTGCCATTAACACAATGTTATAAGCGAAGAACAACCCTGGTATCTTTTCTCCTCCTATTGTTACTCCTTTATTGCTCTCTATCAGCTCAGTTCCCAGTTCTCACATGTATATGGCAAACAAAATCGGTGATAACACACAACCCTGTTTTAGCCCGATGTCTAACCTTGCCCCGTGAGTTTTCACATCTCCTATACTGAGACTACAATCTATATCTGCATACAGAGCCTTTAAAACTTCCAGAAAGCCACCTCCAAAGCCTAGCCCTTCCATTTTAGCCCACAGTGCATTTCTCCAAACCCTGTCGTAAGCTTTCCGCACATCGAGGAAGGCCACGTACACCTTTCTTTTCCTTTTCCTTGCTATCTCTAGCACCTGTGATAATGTAAACACATGATCGACAACCCTCCTGCCTGGTCTGAAACCATTCTGAATCTCTCCTAAGAAACCCTCCCTCTCCACAACTCTCCCCAGTCTCATGTATATTAAATGTGCAAAAATCTTTCCTATATTTGAGGCTAATGCTATCCCTCTGCACTGATCTAGGCTATCCATTGATCCTTTCTTCGGGATGTATGCTATCTTCAGCTCCCTCCATTCTCTTGGGGCTTCCTTTCTTTCAATAACCAAATTAAACAGAAAATCTATACTCTCCCACAAATTTTCCGGACCTTTCTTTATAAACTCATTTAGTACCCCATCTGGCCCTGGGTATTTTCCTACTTTCAACCTCTCCACTGCTATTTCAATCTCTACTCTCTCAATTCTCTTGCATAGATCCTGTTCCCACCTGTCAGGTCCTGCTTCTACTCTACCACTAGGTGGCTCCACCGTCCCCCATTGTGGGTCATTAATTTCATCCCAGTGTTCCTGCAATGCCACTTCTATATCCTTCGCCTCCTCTACTACTTTGCCTTTATGTTTAAGCTTGTCAATTCCTACTCTCTTCCTTCTCAACACCTGTTTCCAAAAAACTGCTGATGAGTCACCTCCACTTGACAGAACCCTTTTCGTCATCTCATCATTCCTCTTTATCCTTCTCTGTGTCTTCATCTCCTGTACTATCATTCTTGCCTCCTTGTACTCCTCCTCAGCCTTAGCTATTTCATTCTGCTGTCTGTATTTCCTAGCAAACCTCCAAGCTTTATTCTTAACCTTCCTATTTTTAATTGCAATCTTTGTCTCTGCATCTATGCTATACCCTTTCTTCTCTACTGGTACTCTTTTCCTTCCTATTACGTCCTTTGCAACCTCAAATATTACTCTCCTCATGTCATCTGCCATTCCCTGAATATCAACTGATTCACTCTCCACCCACCGTTCCTCCCACCCCCTCAGCTCATCATGTAGTCTTTGTCTGTATGCCTCCCAGTCAGTATCCTTACCAACACACCAAACCCATTTGACGCCCCCTTGTTTCTTCTCTTTCCTCACACACCTAAGATTCACAACTATCCAATTATGGTCACTTCCAATATCCATATGCCCTTCCTCATCAATGCTACATGTCTGAACATTCTCTCGTCTACCAGCACATAGTCTATGATTCATCTCCTGTCACCTGCACCCCATGTCCACTTTCCTTTACACTGCATGTCCCTATTCAAAATCCGTAGCCCAAACTCTCTAGATAAGCTAAGTAGCCTCCTGCCATTCCTGTTTTGGTCTCTATCACCTCCATCAATCCCATCTAATCCATCTCATATGTGACCATTGAAGTCCCCCACAACCATGACCTGGTATCCCTGCTCCTGTACACTGTTGACATGTATTCTTATCTGCTCATACACTTGGTCGTTCCATTCCTCTGGTAATCCCTCTCTGCCTACATACACTACCCCTAGTGCTATCTTATTCCTCTGTGACTCTATTCCTATCCACTGTATCTTGTTCCTAATCTCACTGCTCTCATCATCTTCGATCCCAACCCTGTGCCACTTCACTCCCTTCTTAATGAGAAAACCTATCCCTCCTCCCTTTCTCTGCCCTACTGCCCTCCCTCTTCCTGTGAAATTATACCCCTGAGGCACATCTAATTGGTCCTGTTCTCCTCCCCTTAAATGTGTCTCTGTCAGGGCCACTACATCAAAGTCTTCCTCCTCAGCTACCATGCAAATATCAACCATCTTTCCTCTAACTCCTCTGCAGTTTACATACCCCACTCTAATCCTTGACCCCTGGTCCTTCCTTTTTTCTTTCTTTCTTCTTCCCTCCCTGCCAGTCTGAGCCTCTTGAATGGGTGCTGGGTTCCCTAGTTTTCCTGCTGCTGTTGCACCCACTCACCATACACCTGCCCTAACCTGTCTCCTCCTATCTGGCTTGGGTGCAAGCCATCCCATGCAAACATCTCCCTCCTGCCTACAAAGTCCTCCCACACATCCCTGAAGGCAAACCCTCTCTCCCTGCACAACCCTCCCAGCTGCCTATTTATTGCTATAATCCTGCTAGCCTCCCACCTACTCATTCTATACCTGGGCAGAATCCCCATCACAAGAGGCTCGCAGTCTAACTGCCCTACCCTGTCTAGCAGCCTCTTGTACCTCCCCAGCACTACCTCTGTTCACACCCTACCCCTTCCTCCCCCCTCCTCTCTGTCTGCTAGGTCTTTAGTACCTACCTGTACCACCACCCTCGGACACTCCCCACTAGATCTGACTAACCCCTCTATACGCTCCTCCACATCCCTTATCTTCGCCACTGGTAAACACACCCCAACCCTATTCCCTCTATCCTGCCTACAGAAAGCCCGGCCTACCCTCCTTACAATACTACTTCCCACCACTACTGTATAGTATATAGCACCCCATTAGCACCTTCTTGACTTCTTGAGTTGACCGGTGATGATACTTGGTGAAGAGTACCGACGTATAAAGCCCTATGATGACCTCTTCCACTCAAGAATGCATGACTGTGATAAAACGATGAACAATCTACCAACAGTGCAGAATGTTTTTTTTTTTCGACGGATTTTAGACTATTCCCTTTTGTTTGAAATCGGTTGAAGCGTATGCTTTAACCGAAGAGTATCAGAATTGAAAAACTTCGTCAAAAAACAAGGATCCAAATTAACATGACCTAGTGTAAAGGTTTGACCTTTCACAGGAAACATACCCACCAAGTTTCAGCATACTCTACTGGACAGTCCTGGAAAAGTCGAAAATAGCTTTAACACACTAAGATTCGTTACAAAATTGCAGCGTTACTTGATGAACAAATCAAGGTCGTGATGTCCCCAGAAGTGTATGTATCTCATTTTTTTGAAGCGATTGGCCAAGCGGTTTTGTAGAAAAGAGTCTTCAGAGTAAAAATGAGTCAAAATAAATAAATAAATAAATAAATAAATAAATAAATAAATAAATAAATAAATAAATAAATAAATAAATAAATAAATAAATAAATAAATAAATAAATAAATAAATAAATAAATAAATAAATAAATAAATAAATAAATAAATAAATAAATAAATAAATAAATAAATAAATAAATAAATAAATAAATAAATAAATAAATAAATAAATAAATAAATAAATAAATAAATAAATAAATAAATGAATAAATAAAATGCATACATACATACATGCATACATACATACATACATACATTAATTAATAAACAAATAAAAAATCTAAAAATCCAAACTCACTGTAGGGTGGCCGTTTGAACACACTTGGTAGAGAACCAACTGAGGTAAATCCCCACTAGGCTTGAAGGGAATCAGGTTGACGGTTTTAAGAGGTCGAAAATGTGAATTATGTGAAAATAAAGTAAAGCCTCAGCAAATGTACATTCCAACCAAGTTTGAAGTGGACACGGCAGACTCTTTTGGAGAAAAAAATGCAAAATGTGAATTGCATTTATAATCTACATTGACTTATAGAGTAATCCACACGAATGTCGCATTCACGGACAAGTACCCCGATTGAGAAAAATATATTAAAAAGTAGGGATCTGGAACATCATCACCTAGAAAACACTTTTTTTAACCCTTCACAATGATACATTTCCATTAAATTTCACAACAATCTGCAAGATGTTTTCGCAGGACCCAAGTATAGCGACAACACAAAAATTGATAGAAAGATACAAAACCTCAGCGCCATATGTTGAATAAATGAACGTCTAGGAGTGTCCTTTAATTTCAAAGCAATTGGCCAAATGGACAAAAACAAAAATTCGAAGATTCCAAACGTCACTGGAGCGTGACCATTTGAACACACTCAGCAGAGTCCCGCTCAAGGAATATCCCAAGACGTTTTCAGTGGATCTTGCTGTTTTGGAGAGGTCTACACAGAAATGTGTGGATGACAGACGAAGAGTAATTTTAAAAACTCAGCAAATTGCAAGTCAGCTGAGTTAAAAGGCATGTGAATCAATGAATTTTTTTTAATAGAATTTTTAAGGTACGTTAGTGTTCTGAGGTTCTCGTATTCTCATAATTGGAGGGTTGTGGAGAAAACAAGTGTTGGGCCCCATTTGCCAAATGGAATGCTGAGGCAAAAATGGCACATGACTCTACTTCTGATCTACAAATTGAAACAGAATCCATCAGGGGGCAGCACAGGCAAGATTCACGAGGCAATACACACAGCCAACTTTAAGAAAATGTATACGAATTATTGAAAAATTGTTTATCAGACAATATTTCAAGAATTCTTATAGTATGGCTGATGACTTTCATTACCCCAAAAAGTACATAAAATATTCAAGCTCGACATCATTTTACTGAATGTCGTTTAGAATCGTATGCCAACACAAACAGGACAGAAAAACATGACCCATATTCATAAATTTCAAACCCAACAACAACAACAACAACAACTACAACAACAACAACAACAACAACAACAAAGAGACTCCAGAGTCACCAAAGCATCAACATTCATCTCCCGATACCAATGTGAAGAAACAGATTTCCCTCCTGAAATGTTTTGGGCAAACAGCTTAAAATTTGGCCTATTTATGCCACAGTAACAGTTCATCAGGGTCATTATAAAGTTTGAGAGATATTAGTATTCTTAGAATTGAAGGGTCCTGGCTGGAGTGCCCTGAAAAAATAAAAGGCACGTGACCACAGATTTGATAAATTGAATAGTTAAAATACAATTCATCTGGGGGCAGCACAGCAAGATTCATCCTGAAATATGCATGAGCCAATTTCAACAAGATCAAGTATTAAATAACAATACGTTGTCCGCCAGAGAATAAATAAGAGAAGTCCACACACTCATTGCATCGTTAAGTTATTGCCATGAGAACAAATGTGGATCGACAGATATATATGCTACAGTAAAAATGGCCAGCACAAGTTAAAACTTCATGCCGTTCAAAGGGTCAAGGCCAGGCTAAGCTCAAACTTTATGGGGTCAAAGGTCAAGGTTAAAATGACTTAAAACATGGCCCGAACATTAATTCAAACCTAATGGGATCAAGGTCAAGGTCACCAATTTTTGGTGGACAACTCTCCCTCCCCCGCCTGTGATTTGTACATGCACCAAATTTAGCAGCTGCAGGCATTACGGTATGGGAAATTATGACTGGGAAAAGCTGTAAATTAAGGGGGGCAAGGATTGTATTGTATTGTATTGTATTGTATTGTATTGTATTGTATTGTATTTTCATTTTCTGAAAATCATACAGACGGTGTATTTCAAAATCAAAGTACAATATAGTAATATTATTGAATAGTAATAAATGGTACACAAAAATAATATCAGACACAAAGATGATATGAATTTCAGCTGGAGAGAGGAAACACCATATGGCTTATATTTCCTCCAGACTGAGAGGGCACTTAAACAAGGACATGAGTCAAGCAAAAATCACCTACTAAGAACATTGACAATAATATCAATTATACTATTAATCACTGATCGTCAATGATGTGCGATTTGAGACGTTTTTTAAATAAAGTAATTGAGGTTGCATTTTGTATAAAATTTGGCACTGTTTTCCATACATGAGGTCCCAGAGTTGTTATTGCAAATTTTTCTACATTAGTTCAGAAAGGATGTATATAAAAATTTTGTCTTTGTCTAGTATCATGATAATGAATTGTTGAGACTTCAGTAAATAATTTTCGGAATACAAGAGGAGCAAAATAGAATTTAACTTTATACATGAGTAGACCAGTTAGGAATAGGTCCACGGTCTGAAATTTTAAAATTTTGAATTTATGAAACAAAGGGTCAGTGTGTGAGTTGCACATCAAAAATGTTATAATTCGTAAAACCTTTTTTTTAAGTTTAATTAGTTTGTCTATTGTGGTAGGGTATGTGATGGCCCATGTGGTATAGCAATAGAGAAAGTAGGGATACACCAGAGCATAATACAATTGTATAAGTATATTAATACCAAATTTGTGTCCAATCTTCTTAAAAAATTCCCATTGTTTTACTTACCTTTTTAGATATGTACAATGCGTGTTCTTTCCAGCTTAGATTTTTATCAAACCAGACACCTAGGAATTTGAAAGTATTAACTTTAGATAGTATTTATCGTTAATTTGAATAGAGAAATTGGTTAAACAAGTCTGTTTATTGCGAGACTGAAAAAAACATATAACATATCTAAATTAACTGATAATTTATTTGTCTGAAACCACTGAATGATATCAATTAAAGTATTATTAACTTTATGCTCAACATTCTTATCGCTAAAAAAGTAAACTTGTATCATCTGCAAAAAGCATACACAACATATCTTGGGATACAAGACCAAGATCATTGATATATGAAATGAACAATAGGGGTCCAAGAATGGACCCCTGAGGAACACCACAGTATATAGGTAAGACATCAGAATCTTCATTCTCATGACATACAAATTGAGTTCTCTCAGACAGGTAACTGTTAAACCAATTGAGAGCTATTCCCTGGATTCCATAGAAAGATAGTTTTTTACACAATATATCATGGTTTACTGTATCGAAGGCCTTGGAGACGTCTAGAAAAGTACTGACAACTTGATCTGTTCTCTTCAAGGCCTCCGATATTTTACAGGACAGATAGTTTACTTTTGATGCACAACCCATCCCTTTCCCATTAAGCGTCGACGCCCCAAATTCGGAAGCTATATGTGGTATGGGACCCATACAAGCTGAAACTATACGAAGTCAGGGTAAAGGTTAAGGTCCAGGTCAGAGACCTAATGGGGTCGGGGTAATATGGCCCAGGCAATCTTGGAGGGGGGGGGGGACAGGACGCCCATGGGCCTAATGCTCTGCTGGCGTCGTGGCTATATTACACCTGTTCATTTCAAAGCTGCGAGTCCTCAAGTGGTTTCTGAACATATAAAGCTTAAAGTAAAAATTGTCCACCAGATGGCACGTCGTTCCACATGTAATCATAGCTTATTTGTGCGACTCCTGTAATGAATATTGTTGCATGTGCCAAAACTACAATTAGCGAGTCCTTAACTTTCTGTCCTCTGTTACTTTGGGACAGAAGATCAAGGACACGCAGATTATGTAATACAAGAGGCCCATAGGCCTGCCTGGTGCTGTGCTGACATTGCCATTGAAGTCCAAGCTGCACCCAGCCATTACAAAATCACCTCTTTCAACTTTACAGGTATGGTGACCTCCTATATATATATATATATATATATATATATATATATATATATATATATATATATATATATATATATATATATATATATGTATATATATATATATATATACATATATATATATATATATGTATATACGATATATCCTATAAATTTGACAAGTTTAATCCAATTACTTTACAATATATGGAATTTTATATCTTGAAACACATTTTGGCTCATAATTTCCATCAAATTATAGGTGGCGCCACTAGTATCACTACCAACTTAGACTTTGACCTCCCCCACAATCCCACCAAATTTGGTGAAGATCTGTCTAAAAGTAAAGATGCCAGGGTGTTCACAAGATTTTCACATTTTGACCCTATATTCCATATTGTAGGTGGCGCCACCAATATCGAAAAGAACCTAGATTTTTATACCCCTTATAAGTCCTGAAAGTTATATTGGGGTAACTTGAAAACTGTGGACAGTACCGCGGTCACAAGATTTTCACATTCTGACATGTATATTACATAATACTATACGTGGCGTCACCAACATTGATGTCAACAAAGATTTTTATGCACTTTAAAACTCCTAAACGTTACATGGGCCTATCTCATGATTTGGGGTGCAGAGCAATTACGAGAGGACCCCAACATTCAAACTGGCCATTTGACCTTGACCTTCAACCCTGATTAAAAACTTGTCATGTCCAAGTAGGCGCCCAACATGCATCTTTCCATATATAGTCTGTTTGTTCAAATCGGGTAATAACTTTGCGAGTTATTGAATAAAATAATAAACTTTGAAAAGTACCAAATTCCATAATTACTGGGTCACAGTGACCCAAAAAGCAGGTCACCAAGTACAGTTTTATGTATTATGTTATCAAGTAAATTTTTTTATTTCGAGGCTCAGTTCTCTTTGCCATTGAAGTCCAAGCTACACCCAGCCATTACAAAATCACCTTTTCAACTTTACAGGCATGGAGACCTCACAAAAATAGGTCAAGGTCACTGATATTATGTAACATTCTACCTTTGGCCATGGTATATATATCATATATATTTGAAAAGTCTAGTCCAATTACTTTTCCAAATATGGAATTTTACATCTTTAAACACATTTTGGATCATAATTTGTCAAATTATAAGTGCAACTAATATCGTTAGCAACTTGAGAATTTGACCTCCCCCACAATCCCACTAAATTTGGTTATGATCCGCCAAAAATTAAAAATGCAAGAGTGTTCACAAGATTTCACATTTTGACCCTTATATTACATAATAATGTAGGTGGCGCCACCAGCATCGAAAGCGGCCTAGACTTTCACTTACCCTCTAAAGGTGCAAGTCCTAAAAGTTACATTGGGCGAACTTGGAAACTGTGGACAGAATCGCGCTAACAAGCAAAATTTTACAGACGGATGGACAGACATTAGCGGTCACATAAGCTCTGCGACCTTTGGTCAGCAGAGCTAAAAAAAACAGATGGAGAAGGTGCAAACCTATATAGACTATTATAGAGTCCTGGTGGAGGGGGAGCAAAAAGGACATGAACCATTTTAAAAAAAGACCCTTCCCAATAAATTTGAAAACAAAACCAAAAACACACAATCAAGAAATTTTGAAAGCAATGAAGCTCTTCAGTATTCTATTCTTGTAATGGAGGCTCAGAGAAAATGTGTAGTTTCATTTGCAAAATGGAATCCTGTCAGCAAAATTCCGAGATATACTACCAGCGGTTTGATATACAAATTAGTTAACACGCTTTTTCATCAGGAGGTAGCACCAGACCGAAACGTCTGGAGTTTTTTTTTTTTTTTTTTTTTGTCAGACTATTTTCCTCGACCTCAGTACATGTAGTAAGTTTAATCTTACACTTTCTCCCACTAATATCCTTGGACCTCAATAAGACGGTTTCTGGGCTGGGTTGAGATAGAGACTTGGCTTATGTAATACTGGTAAGGAGGGGCAGGGAAACTGGGCCGTGAATTGAGTCTTTCCTTATGCCAAGTAGGACTCCTCCAGTGACAAAACATTATGGAAACCTGCACCT
Source organism: Hermodice carunculata (assembly GCA_964020975.1). Lineage (NCBI taxonomy): Eukaryota > Metazoa > Annelida > Polychaeta > Eunicida > Amphinomidae > Hermodice > Hermodice carunculata. The sequence continues at coordinate 79,687,104 of OZ026625.1, read as the reverse complement.
CCAAGGAGTCTTTGAAGTATTCAGTCACAATATTTGTGCCTGCCCAGTGCCCAGCATTTTTGCTCAAAACAATTTAGTGTAGTTTTGTGGTGTAAAAAGTCTTCCTGGCTTTGCTTTTGCCTGCAATGCACTTGCATGTGTGGAACCGAAAACTGGAGCAAAATACCCCCAGATTATCACCCTTTTATTGTGCCAAAATGGTCTCCGTTCAAAAATACAAAATTGGCTGGGTAAAGAACTTTGTAGTGACTAGACCTTACAAAGAATTCGGTAAATATTTTTTACAACTTTAAAAAATTTTTCTCCCAATTGCCCAGAGGCAGCATGCATAATGGTCATAACTAATGTTAGAGAAATTGCATTTTCTTTGAATTTTCTGTTGCAAATGGCCCCCATTGGCATCAAGATTTTTTAAAAAACAACGTTCAATTAGCTTAACGGGAGATCACGACCTAAATATGGCTAGGGGTAGTTCACAAAATTCGCATTAAGAACTTTCCGCTGAACAGTGTTTTCACCATTTAACTTTTCAAACACTTCGAAGAATTTAATCAATTTCATTTCATAATGTATCAATGGACCCAAATTTTACTTTCCATTTTCCAGATTTTGCAGCACAAGAGCTACAACTTGTCCATACAAGCTTGTAGCTGTTAAGTCGTAACACTTTCACTTATGCAAGCCATATTTCACCAGCAGTAGCTAATGTATAACACAACAACATTTAATGCATTTTATTCAATTTATAAAATGAAAATATGACAATATGTCCTAATGATCAGTTTGTTTTCATTATACATATAAAATATTTATTTTTGCCAGCTGACTGCATACAAATGCAACTGTACATGCCATGCATCACATACTTGAAGCAATCTTACATGTACAGCCTTATCTCTTCAGTGTTTAAAGAACTGCCATGTAAATTTGTTGACAATTTTAATGCTATGGCCCTTGTTTGTCCAGTGCAGCTTTTTCCTCAATCAGATTGCCCCACACTCATAAGGCAGGTTATGGTTGCTAACATGCAAGACGTCCCACAAATTTTCATACCTAATGTTACTTGTTACAAGAATGAAAGTTAGCCTCATGCAACCACTGAAATACTTTCATTCTCGACTGTTATCAGTACTGTTGAATACCTACTACAAACAGTACTGCACTCTAGTGGTCACGATACAAACATTTAATCCAAGTGGAGATGCAATGATGGGGCATGCCAGGCATGCAATGTACCTAATGCAAACAGTGCTGCACTCTAGTGGTCACGATACGAACATTTCTTCCAAGATGAGATTTAATGTGGCAGGTCAGACATACAAAGTGCATGCTCCGTACATACTACAGAATTATGACATCAGATTAACTACAAACCATTTTTGTAGTGGAACACTATGTTGCCAATCAATAGTAATAATTATGTTGGGAACAAATATTTCAATAATTGTGCTGCATTCAAACACCAAGGCAAAGCTTTAAAATATGACCAAAGTACTAGATTTTAGAACAACTATATTTTTGTTAAAGTGACTTCTAGTAAAAAAGATCTCCCAGCCAACTTCTGCAACAACATTTTCTTCCAAAAAGCTTGGAACAACACACTGACATCCGCAATGATACAAAAATACAATGCCAGTAAAATAAATTGGAAAATGCGTTTTCTCATAAATGATCCAGACTTTTAGAGCCAAAATTTGAAATTTGGGTTTCAACTATTGCACTGCAGCAAGGGTGTTTATACATGTCTATACATCAGCAAGGAACTGTACCTGCATGTAATGTCCATGCTGAACCTTAAGTGCACACATGTACTGCCACCTGTCCTAAATATACCTCAGTATTGTTAACATTCCCCCATGGCTTATACCTTACCCATATACACCCAGCCTTCATCACATTTAAACCTCATACTGCTGGTACTGCAACTCTCTGTTTTGATCAGTCCAACTGCACAAACAAGAATGAGGTTGCTATAAGTAATTAATTTTTGTAATTACATCATTTGCATGATACTAACACAAGCCTCAGTTTGCCTGTGGAACCAGAGAGCCATGTCCCAGGTTCCATTGAGCAACAGGCTTTCTTACTGATCACAAAAAAGTGTACATCTCGATGGTGCAAATTGACAAGTTGCTCAAGTCCTTGTTTGCTACAAAGCATACATTTATAGCAGACATATTTGACATCCATGATGCAGTGGCCGACCGTCACAGTTGTCAATGACATCCTAGTTAATCATGTGAATCACGAAATTCTTAGAATGCAAAATTTGTCTATGAAAATGAAACATGATATCCAATCTTTATCTGGCAATAAAGTGAAAGCAAGCAACCAAATAAATAGAGTGTTTAAATTCATAAAATGTCTTTCATACACTTTCACTGGTGAGAGGGCAGTTCAGACAACTGAAAAACCAATCATTGGATATATGTTGTCTTCAACAAAAGGAAAAGACATTACATCCAAACAAACAAACAAACAAAACAAAAAACCCCCTGAAACTTCAATTGCTGCAGAAGACAAAATTTCTAAAATTTTACTGACAAGGAGACCTAATGGTATGTGCTTGACAACTCACAATGAGGATTCTTTCATACTGCAGTCAATAGAAACAAATTATGATCTCTATACTCAATTGACTTAAAATATAAAATATGTTGCAAAATGAAATAAAATTTACAAGATTCATAAAACACTGTACATGTTCAACTAGAATCAAAACACAATTAAAGGATCCACATGGTATGGCCTTGTCGTATCTGTACAAATCGGGCCTTTTCTTATATTGAACCACTGACCATGCCTTTAATGTTACGAAAATATAAAGCTCTGCCAACTGGAACCTGCTGCTTCTCTTGAGTGCAGATTTTTGTCATGTCCATGTACTGATTTTTGTTTGCCAATCCTTGACAAAAGTTGATTTCAGCCAAGATGCCAGTTTGCCCTTCTAATGTCACTTAAGGTCAAAGTTAACAAAGAAACCCCATATATATTGTACCATTTGTGTTCGATGGTAACCAGAGGCCTACAGCTAGGACCAAGTGTTAGTGTTGAAAGACAATGTGTCTGCAAATTAGCACATGGGTGGTCATAAGGAGCAGCCATCAATTTTGGGCAATCGTACAGGCTGCTAGGGACACAGGAAACCACGTGATGAGTTTCAAGATGCTGATCACTTAATATCCATGTAATTGGCCCAGCAGTTCTTAGACCAAACATTTAATACATTGAAAAAAAAAACCCTTAAAAAATAAAAATGATTGCATAATCATTATTCCTCTGCCAAGAGAGGTCTGCAATGGCAATGTCTAAAATCAAAACATTCCATACAACCATTTTGGCAATATTGCAAAACACACTGTACTGCTTTATGCGTATACAGTGGTAGTCACTGATATGATCTCAAAGTTACATTCACAGTATTTATTCCTGCCGGCTGACTGCATACAAATACAACTGTACATGCCATGCATCTCATCCTTTACGGTGAAAGCTGTGAAGCTAGTGCGCAGTAAGACTGGTAACTTGGAATCGCAATTACCTATCTAATTTTTCCACAAGTACATTAAATACATATATTTTCTGATTACTACATATCCATAGATTTGTATCCATAATCTTTTTTTTTTTTTTTTTTTTTTTTTGCAGGATTGAAACCTTTTTGAGATTTTATAGCATTCTTTCTGACTTGGTAGGATTTTCACATTTTCACACAGAAGTCACACAAAATTGTTTTTTCCAGTTGAAATCAGAAGAAATTTAATATATATATCCATGTCCAGGATCGAATTCAATGGTTAGTCCTGAAATAGCATAAATAAAAAGTTATAACATTTTTAATTTAGTCCTGACAGGTTGTTCATTTTCCTTCCATAAATTGCTCCAAAATTCATTGTAGGGGTTGTCAGAAAAAAAAATCCTGGGAACCTTCCTGGATATGATATTTTTCTTTTAATCTCCGTTGATTTTAATGTGATAGGGCAATTCGTACGTTTGTGAGGCGAGATACAAATTGCAGAGGTTGAGCAAAAAACAGTTCCGAAAAAGTCGTATTGAAAGAAAAAGTTGCCAATTCTTACGCTTTTATGGCTGTAATATAACACATACTCATTTCTTCTGCCTTGTGTTTTAATTATTGTGTGAAATAAACTTGTAGCTTTACCTCTGTGATGTTGTCATTAAACAAAAGTATATTTTGTGGCTCAAATCTCGACTTTTTTTAACTTATGAACACCACACTTGGCTTGTTTGGGTGTGGGTTCACATGCAGCTTTCCATATTTGGGGACCAGTAAGTGGATTGTGCTAATTTGTTTTTACATCAGTAAAGAATTTCAAAGTAATCAGAACAAAGGTAGTGATTAGTCTAAACTGGCCCATTCTTATCTCCACGGCTAATGGTTTCCTGTGAGTGACCCGTGTCAATAGTTCAATTGGTTTCCAGGGGTCATAGACTAATGACTGTGCAAACAATGACATGGTTCATTATCATGCTCATGCAAACAAACTCATGTGCCCGGCACTGTTTAAACTTTTCATTGTAAACGAAAGTTTTGAGATCAATTATTTCATATAAATTTCCTGTTCACACATCTGATTTTTTGGAAGCATGTAGTTTAAGTATCAGACTATCCAAAAATATGAAAAAGTGATTAGAGGTTATCCCAAGGTGCCAACTTCAGATCTTCCACCTTAAGCAATCTTACATGCACACCCTCATCTCTTCGGGATTTAAAGAGCTGCCAAGTAACATTAGGAATAAAACTTTGTGGGACGAGAATGAAGGTTGGCCTCATGCAACCACGGAAACACATTCATTCTCAACTGTTAGCAGCACTGTTGATTACCTACTACAACCAGTGCTGCACTCTAGTGGTCATGATACAAACATTTCTTCCAAGATGAGATGTAATGTGGCAGGCCAGACTTACATAGTGCATGCTCTGTGCCTACTACAGAAAAACGACACCATTATTAACTGACACCAGTATTAACTGACACCAGTACTAACTGACACCAGTACTAACTGACACCAGTATTAACTGACACCAGTATTAACTAGAAGCATTATCCCAGTGGAACACTATCTTGTCAATAACAGTAATATGTAAGGAACAATACAAGATATTTCAATAATGGTGCTGAAGTCAAACACCAAGGCAAAGCTTTAAAATATGACTATAGTACTCAATATTTCCATTTTATAACAAAGCTATCCTTGTTAAAGAAACTTCTTGTGAAAAAAGATCTCCCAGCCAACTTCTGCAACAACATTTCTTCCAAACAGCTTGAACAACTCACTGCGACCCTGAATAATACAAAAATAGAATGCCGGTAAAATAGATCAGAAAATGTGTTCTTTCTCATAAAAGAGGCCTACTTTTAGAACAGAAGTTAATTTGGAATAAAATTATTGCACTGCAGCGAGAGTGTTCATACAGGTGTATATATCGGCAATAAACTCTAACTGCATCTCAATGTCTGTGCTGAAGCTCAAGTGCTCAAACCATGTGCTGGTACCTGTCTTAAATATACCACAGTATTGTTAACATTCACCAATGGCTGCACCTTGTAAGAATGTACCCATCCTTCATCCCATTCAAACTTCACACTGCTGGGACTACAGCTTTTTGTATTGATCAGTCTCAATATACAAAGGAGAATCACGTTCTGAGAAGTAATCAATCTTCGTAATCACATCATTTGACTGAAGTTGCTTGGTACAAACGCAAGTCTCCGTTTGGTTGTGGAATCACAGAGACTGGTGTCCGAGGTTCCACTGGACAACAAGCTTCTTGGTTTTGAACATATTTTATTCGAACAACAATTGGGAAACAGGGACAACCAGCTTCTTACAGATAGCAAGCAAGTGTACATCTAGATAGTGCACATCTGACAAATCCTGTTTGCTGTAGAGCATACACAAATGGCAAACATTCACATTTGACATCCATGCTGCAGTGGCCAACTGTCACAGTTGTCAATGATATCAGTGGCCAACTGTCACAGTTGTCAATGATATCAGTGGCCAACTGTCACAGTTGTCAATGATATCCTAGCCAACCACCGGATTCTTAAAATGCAAGATTTGTCTAGGAAAATGAATGTGATATCCAATCTTGTTTATCTGGCAATAAATCAGAGACCAAAGTGAAAGTATGCAAGCAACCAAATAAATAAAATATGTATTTAAATTCATAAAATGCCATTCATAAATTGCTTCCATACACTTCAGAGATGAGAAAGCAATTTGCACAATTCAAGAACCCAGCATTGGATATATGCAATCTTCAACAAGAGCAAAAATCATTACATCAGTAAAAAGAAAAACCCTGAAACTTCAATAACTGCAGAAGACAAATTCCCAACATTTTTCTGGCAAGGAGATCTAATGGTGTGTGCTTGACAGCTCAAAATTATGAGACTTCATAGTGCAGTCAACAGAAATGAATTATGATTTCTGTACTCAAATGACTTAAAATAGGTTGCAAATTGAAATAAAATTAATAAGAATCAGATTCATAAACTCAAAACACTGCACATGTTAGACACCAGATACAAGACAATGATAAAGGATCTGCATGGTATGGCCTAGTCACCAGTCCCAATTGGGCTTTTTCTTATATTTAACCATGGTTTATGGACTGTGGTTTACATATGGATATTAAAAACCAAACCAGGATGCCCTGTGCTCTGCTGACTAAAATCTGCTCCCCCAAATGCAGATTTTGTCATGTGCACATACACTGCATTTGTGTTTGCCAACATTTGAGAAAAAGTTTGATATTACGCCAATATGAGTTTGACCTTCAAATATCAGTCAAGGGCAAAAGTAACAAAAACCCCACATGTACTGTCTTATTTGTGTTTAACGGTAACCATGGGCCTATATAGGACCAGGTGTTAGTTTTCAAAGAAACTGTGAGCAAACTAGCACATGGATGGTCATAAGGTACAGCCTTCCATTTTAGCAATAGTGAAGGCTACTTAAGGGACAGAAAAGCAGGCAATACAGATCACCATGCTGGTGGCCAGTGACCCCAGGTAACCCTGTATACAACATCAAAGCAATTGGCTCAGCAATTCTTAAGACTAAGACATTTGAAAATGTTCAAACAAGAAAAGTTCCTAAAAAAATCAGTGATTGCATGATCATATCCTTTGAAGAGATACAGATCTGCCTAAGCAATGTCTAAAATCCAAACATTCCATAAAAACATTTTGGCAATGTTGCAAAACACTGTATTGCCTTATGCATATACAGTGGTAGTTATTGATGTGATCCCAAAGTTTGATATAGCTTAGTGGTACATACAAAGCATTTCGTGAATTGTATTGTCCTGTGTGTCTCTCTATGTCTGGAGAGCCTGTTTTTTTTTTTAGTATCTCGATGTATACTATTAGGTGATCCAGAATAAGTAAATATGTTTAGAATTTAAAATTAAAAAAAATAGTAACAGATTAAAATATCCTCATCACTTTTGTAAACTTCAATCACCTCCAGTGATAAAATCTAAAGCAATTCTGTGAGAAATCAAAATAGATTTAACCCCTGCAGTGCTCACCATGGCTATAGTCATTTTCTCATTATCTTTAAACATATAATGGGTAAAAGATTTAAATTCCTCACGAAGATGCCTTTCATTCAAATACCAGCAAGCCTAGTCTAAAGAAGAAAGTACTCTTAATCTACGGCTCTCCTTGGGACACTATGCGCGCAATAGTGTCCTGAGGAAGGCTATTGACGCAATCTTAAATGAGCACTTTAAGGGTTAACACAAATTTCAGAGGAAAAAAAAAGGAAAAAATCCCAGTACCTCCTGGTGGCGAAAATGTGACCTGCCTGATCCCGGATTACCTTGTCCACAATATCAAAGCAATTGACCAAGTGGCTGATGTTGCAACTGGGCAGGTGGTTCTTCAAAAAATTGTTTGCAAAAATATGATTTAAAAATTCCATAAATGCACACATTATTGCATCATTTCTTTTGTAAGGACCACCAGGGGAACATCCATACATGTGCAAAAGCAAAACAATGTATTTGTTTTTGAAAAGTTGAGAAGGTACAAAGTCATAATGGATCTACAGATGGACGTGATCAGATTTCTAAGATCTGGTGTATAGAATAGAAAAGATAGGTTCTAGCATATAGAATAGAATAGAATAACTAGAACATAAATGTATCATTTAATTTGTAAATATAATAATAATAATAATAATAATAATAATAATAATAATAATAATAATAATAATAATAATAATAATAATAATAATAATAATAATAATAATAATAAAATAACAATTATAATATACAACTCAGATGATTAAGATATTTGCTATTATATAGTGCTTTCACAAAATTGTGTATTAAAACGTTTCTGTACTATCATCAATATTCTTCTTTGGCGACAGAATGTATGCAAGAATGTCAAAAGAACATGCAACAAATTGGTCGGAGAAAATAAGTGATCAATGAAATTTAGTATTATTATTTTGTCAAACAAGTAAAGATAAAAACCAGCTAACTTAAAACCATCATCACCAATATTGGCTGAGCCACATGAAAATTTGGAGCTTAAAAACTATTACTCACAGTATTATATAGTACATAAAATATAAAGGAACTTTGAAATATTCCTATTACTGAAAACAATGTACGTTTGTTGTAGTTCGGCATAACTGATTGTATTTTGGTGTGATTTGGTGTGTTTCGGTTAATTTTGAGGACGTTTATACCGACCCATGCTGTTTGCGTCACCCCACGCCACACCCACCCCACCACATCATGCTGCGCCATGCCGCGCAGCGTATTTTCACCTAAGCCGGAAAAAAATCAGCATTTTTACACATCACAAAAAAGCATACATGATTATGGTCTTTACCCCCTCCGTCCAGCGTACCCTGTGTGTGTTTACAAAAACACTGGTTGGGTGTCATACGTGCCAGGCTAAAGCAGTACTTGCACTAAAGTGACCCATCCCAGACTGCTTTGCTACACCATCACCATGGATACACAAAGAACCTTTACAAACCCGTTGATCTGGTTGTACTTGCTGCAGTTGACTCTCTCCCCCCCCCCCCCCCCATCTTGTTTTTGGAGATATTTAAGATTTGAAAATTTGAATTCCTCCTAATTAGCATTACTTTAAAATGCAACAACCTCTGTTTTGTATTCATTAAATGTGCAATGGTCGATAACATTTAAAACGCATCTCTTTCTATCAGCCTCTTGAATATATATTCAAAGATTTAAGTTTTGAATCGCTCCTCTTAAGCATAAATTTAAATGCTGCAACTTCAATGTTGTATTCAATAGATGCACAATTAATGGTCAATAACAGCTGTAACACTTGGAATCACATCTCTACCTAACATAGTCTTGAAGATGTTCGGAATTTAAAATTTGAAATTCACCTAATTAGCACAAATTTAAAATACAGCAGCTTTCACACTGTGTTCAAAAGGTGCACAATGGTCACTAACAGACGGGTAACAGTTGAAATCACATCTCTAGCTTTGATAGTTTTGAAGGTATTAAAGATTCAAAAGTTCAAATGTCCCTAATTTGCATAATTTTAAAAGCGCTCAACCGTCTATGTAAATTGATATGACTTCCTGTATGGATCTATAATGATACCAAGTTAGGAGTTTCTAAGTGAAATACAGTGTTCGAGAAAATTGTCGGACACAGTTGCTGTCGGAGTTGGGAGTCGGGAGTCGTCGTCGTCGTCGTCGTCGTCGTCGGAGGAGGAGGAGGAGGAGGAGGAGGAGGAGGAGGAGGAGAAGAAGAAGAAGAAGAAGAAGAAGAAGAAGAAGAAGAAGAAGAAGAAGAAGATGATGATGATGATGATGATGATGATGATGATGATGTCATTAATACGATACGGGTACTGTGGGTCTAAATTAAACATTTTCCTTTTCCTTGATTTTAAGATTTAAAAACAAATAGATTTATTGAAATTTACACAAAATTTATACTAAATCGTTCCTGAATGCGTGGACGTACTATACGAGTCGTATAGTACACCCATGCTAAATGCAACGAAAGGGATTTTCTGCATATCTTATATTCTTTGGCTTATACGCAAATTATCATCTAGTAATTAAGGGAGGTTACGCCCCACTGATGTCACAACAAGACGCCCTATCTTCAGTGTGTTGTAATTAAAAGAAAATAAACACACCTGCCTCCATTTTTTTCACATTTGTTTCTTTGACTTGTATACATTGGAAACGAAGACACCATTTGCATACAATAAATGCGTTTGGTCGTGAAGAATCCATTAGAAATGAAGATTTATCCACTTGAAGAACAGTCCGAGGAAATCTAGAATATTCGGAATGAAATGTGTTCATTCGGAAACAATTTGTTTTAGGCAGGTGATTGGAATATGGTCATTTACTACTTCCATCAAAAGAGAAATGCGGTGAAGATAAGAGAGTGTGTTGTTGCAGCCATAAAGAACATTATGTAATCTTTATTGCATGTAGTGGGTATGCAACATTGATAGACTGGATGAAGATTGGCGTCTCTTCATTGACAAAGCACATAAAAGTCAAGGTGGATGAAATGGACATGTATGGTTGAGACTGTCGGTACAATCAAACTAAATGAGAATGACCATGTGACCATGTATGCCACAATAACGAGTTAAAATTGCAGCTAATTACTTTTCTGTGCTGTGTACGTTTGCAATCACCGCCAAAAGCTTTTCACATGCATGATGTCTAAGCCTGAGTCATGATGTATAACTGTAAAAGACTTATCAAGCAAATTAGTAGGGTTTTTTTCCAGATTGTTGCATTTCATTGATTTTTAGATGGATAAAGGCTTTTTGAACTTTTCTTGACAGATTTTTGTTGCTGTGGTGAAACTTCCTCAATGTGTCCACGCAATACATGACATTCCCTGATAACATTTTCCACATTAGCCTTTTCATCCCGGCCTTTCATACAGTGCCCGAGGTACAGTGGTACGCCTATGTAATTACGCTATTTAAACGGATCGGTCCATGAGTGCAATTTGGATTTTAAATCTACTCAAGTTACACGACATACTCTACTGCCTCTGGTCAAAATAATGCAGTTGAAAAGTACGACTGACAGTATTGTCTTAGTTTACTTTCAGCGCGTGGATGAACTGGGTGAATAGGATGTATTCATATCTAAATGCGGTCCTACTCTAACACCTATTGAGCAAAAGAGGGAGCCACCTGCATCAGGGCAGATCCAAGTATTTAGCATGGTCAAAAGTACTTGCTCAACAAAATGAACAACACAAACACACAATAATCTTAAGAAAATGTATCAACATATATTTGAAACATAAAGGATGCCTAAATTGATTAAAAATGGGCTCCTTTTTGGTTGAAACTGTGTTATTTACAGATGTTTATGTTGTACATGATACAAATCTGCCCTGATCATGGTGGAAGCATCAGTTTGTTGCCCCGGCAACACAGGAAGTGAGCAGGATCGCAGTTGAATATGAATGTCTCCTATTAACAGAATAATTTTGAGAGCCAACTGCTAAAAAGACAACTGTGAAGTAAAAAGCTGCCGAAAAAGTGACTTCAGATGTATTTTAAATGTGATGTGCTTGGTAATGTCTCTTTATCTGTCAGGATGGTCCTGAAACAGTTATAGATATGCGTCAAAAGTGGGGTCATTCCCAAAGGCACATATTTGTGCCCCTGGTTATAGTTCGCAATCGCTGAAGGCCTGACCTTTCAGTCGCAAGTTGTTTAACGGCTGTCACTGAGAGGGCAAAGAAAATAGAATTAAATTAAGAAGAGAAGGTTGCAGTCCCCATCCTATAATTTTTCTCTATTTTTAAGATCCTGAAATCCAGTGACAACAAATTGGAACTTCTTCGATTATCCATCTAAGTCAGTGTCAATCTCTGTTACCTTATTTGTGTGGGTGTTCAAAATAGCATTTGCTTGATGAAATATACGAACTGTTGATGACTTTATGGTGTTATTGGTAAAACGTGCAAAGCACATACATGTGGGCATTTGTAGGTAATAGTGCTCCATAGACAATAAATCTGTATCACTTGTATGTATGTATGTATGTATGTATGTATGTATGTATGTATGCATATAGTCCCCCACATAACGTTTTTAGAGTTCAACTTTATATAGGCCTACACACACACACATACATACATACATATATATATATATATATATATATATATATATATATATATATATATATATATATATATATATATATATATATATATATATATATATATATATATATATCCTGAGTTGTTTATGGGCAGAATTGTAATTCTCAGACCGCCTTGTGGGCAGTTGCTCGGTTTATCGGCAGTTGAAAAATGCCCATAAACCATGTTTGCCTTAAATTCAATGTGCCACCTAGGGGGTTACAGAAACGTACAAATTAGCAAATCTGCCCAGATATTACGGGAAGCTATAAATACCCAGAAATTATGGTAAGCTATACTTGGTACATACTGCCCAACGGTCCGGCTTGAGGATTATAATTGACCCGCAGAAAATGGGTATGACCCATAAACTGGCTGTAGGACCAATTCCATTGTATATTTCTTTTGTGGGCAGTGTATAATTGCCCATAAATCACCCAAGACATGTATGTATGTATATATATATATACATATATATATATATATATATATATATATATATATATATATATATATATATATATATATATATATATATATATTTATAAATATATATATATATATGTATTTGTATACACACATATTCATACATGCGTACGTACATACACACACACATACATACATACATACATACATACATATGGGAGGAGGTTGTTTTACATGGCCTAGTGGTCATGAGTTCCACAGTACACCTTTCTGGCTTACATATAGAATACACGCATTGATACCGCATACATTTTGTGAGTTTGGGTAAATCCACGCCAATTGGGAATACCCCCAAATGAATATATAACTACACAATCGAATTTGTACTGTAATATCATAACAAAATAACCTTTTTTCTTTGTAAATGTGTGTCAGATGTTTCACTTTTCTACACATATCCATCCTAATGACAACCCTTCTCCTAAATGGGGTCGATGAATACGAAACCGATCGCTTCTCTACCTGGCCTATAATCAATTTGTGAAAAACAAAAAAATGTTGATATGTGTCACTGAAGAAATAAGTGTTCGGGTTTAAGAGATATGTCTGTTTTTATTTGATATGCTCATGTTTTCTCTAAACCCGGACACTATATTTTCCTTTGGATAAAGAAAAGAGTAAACGCTTAAAATTTATAGGGTAAAGTTAACAACAAGCATTGCTGCAAGTCTTTAAACAATTAAAGAAAAATTTACATGTTTATAAATAAGAAAATTACTGTTAAAGTCTTAAGTGTCCGAGTTTATCCAGAATGCCCCTCTGGACGTTGTTGGGGGGGGGGGGGGACATGATTAACGACGTGAACCAGCTATTCAACTTAAACAATGTTTTGCTCTTTTTCCATTGAGACAGATACGCCTAACAAATTCTATATCTCTTGTACACAGACACAACATATTTCAAAGTTGATACAGGATAATTAAATGTTAATGATGCCCTTGAGTTTTAATAAGTCTCCATCACACACAAATGCGGTCAAAGGTCAAGTTGGTTGGTTCTCGTTAAGCATCATGTCGGCTACCTTGGGTGCAAGAATCCATCAAAACGTGTTCATGTCTTTTTGTGATTTTGGATTTATCTACCATTTCAAGGCTCTAGTATTTGGGTGAGGTGGGAGATTGGTCCGGGGGGAAAGGCTTTTGCAACAGCGCTTGCCCTATCATATCGCTTCAAAATTGCATAGAACTCAACGAATTCCTCGGTGATTTTTCCAACAGGTCACAAAGTCTCTTTCAATTAGGTCTTGTGTTTTTGTAATTATTTCGTCTTCAAAATTACAAGCTGAATTGGTAGGAATAAATGCATGCACCGCTTCTATTTGAGCAAATCACCAAAAAAGACCACATGTCCAGCAGTGATGTCATTTTTGAAAGAATATCAATTCTACGAACACAAGCCAATAAAACATTTTCTGTCTTTCCTTTGTTCAAGACCGTGGTTAATGTAGAGATTGTGACCATGTCCAAACTGTCTTTGGGAGGTTTTCTGTGCTCCCTATTCAGATAACAGTAAAGACTACTGACTTCCACATCAAGAGAGGGTCTCGTGAAAGGTAGCCGCATTGGACTTGTCAGATCTTGTCATGGATTTATAACAAAAACAGTAGCGCAACACGGGGAGGGGAGGGGGCGGCCGCCGCCGCCGCCGTATTTCGCTAATGGCATAAAACCATGAAAATAAAAACATACCAAAAAAATGTAACCGTATATTAAATTAGTGTCAAGTTCAGTGGATTACACGAAATAAGGAAGCCAGAAAACAAAATTATTGAAGCGAATCACCCTGTGACCACATTCAGTGTACCGGGCTTTTCAGAGCGACTTTCATCAATATTGCAGGCCCTCTCACCCACAGCTGGGTTCAGCAGTAAGAGTGAGGTACAGATTTAAGCACGTGGTATACTTTATGACTTCGTGTATAAAGGTTTAATTTCCGACTGTGCCATGGTTATCATTCGCTTTCTTAAGAAAACATAACATCAAGTTTGATTCTGGTACTGAATATAAAATTTTATCTATTTTGATGCAACTAAATTTCAATAACAATTCTTAAATTTTGCATAAAATTTGAAATAGCTTTTTTTAAAAAAAAAAAATAGATTTAGTTTACAGTGTAATAGTGTCAAATGAAAGCACACATAACGCTGTCTAAAACAGTATTTTATTATTTTTTTAAAGGACATAGTTCCAATTTTATCTCTGCTTAAATTCTAAAATTACCTCCTGTGAATTTTGGACTAAAATCCTCGTCAAATATTTAAAACACAGTTTTGCTGCTAGAAGTGTATTGTTTCACTTACCATTAGAAAAAAAAGTTTTCCATTTTTCGTGTTTGCAGTATCTTTTGTTTGTCCACAAAAACGGCAGTTTTTAATGAAGCAATTAAAATTTAATTTCATTGCGCAGATATTTCATTATTTTTAATAGTATAATTAAAATATGTACTTTTAGAGAATACATGTATATAGTGTATATGATCTCAAATCAGAAATCTAGTGTAAATAAGGACATGTTTGGAGCAGTCATATTTTCTGTGTAAATTGGAGTAAAAGTGTACCATGCCGTTTAAAGTTAATTTAGCACTCATGTCCGTGTGCCCAATCTCTCTCTCTCTCTCTCTCTCTCTCTCTCTCTCTCTCTCTCTCTCTCTCTCTCTCTCTCTCTCTCTCTCTCTCTCTCTCCTCTCTCTCTCTCTCTCTCTCTCTCTCTCTCTCTCTCTCTCTCTCTCATCTCTCTCTCTCTCTCTCTCTCTCTCTCTCTCTCTCTCTCTCTCTCTCTTTCTTTTGAGTCTCTAACTTAATGGCCTGCGACACATAAATCATTCAAAAGTAACCTGACAACCTATTTGCAACTCAACATCAGTTACCAGCATATAAAAAATCTCTCTCGCTCTCTACCTCTTTCCTTCCTATCTTTCTTTCCTTCCTTCTTTCCAGGCAACTTTTTCCGACATCTAAAGTTAATTTAGTGTTCTCTCTCTCTCTCTCTCTCTCTCTCTCTCTCTCTCTCTCTCTCTCTCTCTCTCTCTCTCTCTCTCTCTCTCTCCTTCCTTCCTTCCTTCCTTCCAGGCAATTTTTCCCGCCATTTAATTTGAAAACTATTGTCGCAAAAACTCTAAACTTGGCATCCTTTTTCCTGCATATATGAAGTCTTGTGTTTTTGTATAGAGGCTTGACAGTTTTGAAAATCATGCAAATTTGGGCCATTTGAAAATTTAAAGATTGAATATCTTCAAACTTGTTAAATGTACAGGTGCCAGTCGAACTTTAATTCATAGATTTGTAACACTTCCCATTTTTTTGTAATTTTTACATGTGACCTCTTAAGGTTGAAGGTCGGTGTCATTTTGCCATCTGATATTGCTTTTAACCATAGCTTGGTCAATTTTCATCCAGCTTTGACCATGTTGCGCTCAAATTGTAGATACTGTGACACTGCAGAATTTTATCATTTACATGTGACCTCTGAAGGTCAAAGGTCAAGGTCATTTTGCGTTTGAATGTTTCATCCACCTATAACTTTGTCATTTTTCATCCATTTTAATCATGTTGAACTCAAATTGCAGGTATTGCAACACCACACATTTTGGTAATTTACATGTGACTTCTAAAACTAAAAGTCAAGGTAATTTGGCCCTTTGAAATTTTCATCTAGTCATAACTTAATCAATTTTCATCTGGTTTGGTTCATGTTGGGCTTAAGTTGTGGATACTGTAACATTGTACATTTTTTTTAACTCACATGTGACCTCTAAAGGTCAAGGCTATTTGGCTCTTTGAAATTTTTATCTAGCTGTACCTTAGTAAATTTTCATCCAATTTCAGCCATGTCAGACTCAAATTGTAGGTATTGCAACAGTGCACATTTTTGTAATTCATAAGTGACTTCTAAAGGTCAAAGGTCAAGGTCATTTGGACTTCGAAATTTTCCTCTAGCCATAAGCTTAATGGAATGTGATGTATCAATGGCTTTGAATATTGTATTGCAGACTGCATTGCATCACTTGCCCAGAACACATCTTGCATGCTCGACTCTCCAACCATCTGACTGGCTGTCTATGCAGGAGCCTTACTCCACCAGTCAAAGGTCCTAGGTCTGCATTGCCACTTCCTCTTTAATTTGTATTATTGCTGTATGGGTATCCAATGAAGAATCAACAAAGATTGTAGTATTGAATACTTTCAACTTTTCAAGGCACACAGATTTGCTTTAAAATGCAAATCTTTTTCTAGTTTAACTTATTTTCCATCTTTTGACCACAAATGCATGTTCAGACAGCAGGGATAGTCACTTTTGATATATACAGATGATAATATCAGCGTAATTTATAGAGTTTTGGTCCTTTGACAATTTTAAATATCTTGGTGTCAGCTTTGACACCACCCTCTCATGGTCAACACGCATCAGTAATGCTTGCTCCCAGAACTTCTCAACCACCAGGGTCATCAGTCAGATACAATAGGAGACAGCTAGGCTGCTGGTCCAGGCAATGGTTCTACCAGTCTTCCATTAGGGAGATGTTGTTTGGTCATCCTGTCGTAATACTCTGCTGGACCGACTACAGTGTCTCCATAACCAAGCAGGAAAATTAATCTTGAATTGACTCCTCCGAACAGCCTCTGCTGAGGTCAGGAAACAACTTCGGTAAAACCTGTGTTAAGTGGGCACCCTTGGGACTGGGCAAAAGTGCCCACTTCAGACAGGTGCCCACTTCGAGTAGGTCCGTTAGCATGAGAAGTATAGGAAATTGGGTCATGCAACAGTGCCCACTAAACACAGGTGCCCACTTAGCGGAGGTGCCCACAGAGACAGGTTTTACTGTACATTGTACATTTGGGACAGACAAAATTTTCACTATGCATTATGACATATAAATGTTTCAACAAATGGTCCCTCCCTATCTTCAAAATTGTTTCACACCAACATAGATATGTATACCCATAACACCAGATTATGTGCATCCCAAGGGATGTGTGTAAGGTTTAATACAACGAAGGTTGGCACAAACAAATGTTCATACCGATGCACAAAATTATGGAATTCCTTACCAGAATCTGTAAAACTCTACATCTGCTATGAACTTTAAACAGAACTATGGGAAATACTTCTGGACAAAACGAATCCCTTTCACAATGACTTCAATGCACATGATTGTGTGTAACTTGGTTGCTTTAGTGAAGTATATCTTAACTTGTAAACTGTGATTTTTACATTATGCTATCTTATTGTCTGCTGTGTGGTATGTATGCATGAATGTATAATGTGTGTTTGCACAAGGCCCCATTTGGAAGAAGCTATTTTAACTGCTTTGCAGGCTACCCTGTATAAAGCTTGTATAACTTGTATAAATAAATAAAACAAGACAGAATATTAGAAAATATGTTGTATTTATACACAATCATATATGAAGTGAAATTGGCATCAATTGTTCGTTTTGATTTATATTCACACTAAGACGAGTGGTTGACATGTACTGACATTTGCTTACTCAGCTGACCAAGCAGGCTGGTCTCTCTCTCTCTCTGGCCAATAGTGCCAGAGCATAAATATAGCTGTCTGCTCAGAAACTGTTACACGCAGCACTGTAGATGATTTGTAGAAAAGAAAATTTGACACAAAATGGTGACACACTCCACCATATTCAAACAAAATGGGGGATATGCAAAGTTTTCCAGTGCTGGACATCTGCTTGTAATGCACTAGTCAACTGGCCTGGGTTGCACACAATGTGCCCATCCCAGGCCAAGGAAACCTATTGACTCAGCCATACTCTGACTAGGAATAGGTTAATCAAGTTCATTGCGAGCCGAAAACATGTTGACAGAAAACGGACAACGACATCTCATGTGACTTCTTTCAGTGCTGATCGCAACAAAAGAGGCACACTTTGGAATTTCCATAATGATTCCAGATTCAAACCTGTCGTAAAAACAACTTTAATCATCAAAGTAACAGCAGGTCAACAGCTTCCCTCTGTGTGATTTAAGTGAATTGAGCCCAAAGAACAACGAGGATGACTGTACTCTGCTACCACCTTTTTCACTAAATGGGTTAAGATGCACTTGCCAGGTCCACACTACCTGTGGTCGGCTGCCAACATGGTCCGGCAGCCCCTTTCTTTGAGCTGCCGTTGATGGCAGGCCAAGATACCAAATATCAGTCATCATCCACAACGAAAAACGACTAAGGGAGCTTTGGATAGCACAGCAATGATACACTAGTGTTTGTGTCAGTTCACAATACACTGTAACATTTTAACTCATTCCACCCTGATAGAAGACTGAGTCAACAGCTTTCCTTGGCGCGCTCTGGGCGCAATGCGCCCAGAGCGCGCCAAGGAAAGCTGTTGACCATAGGCATATAATTTGGAATGATCTTCCATGCAAGTTTCATCCAAAATATTGAAAAATAATCCCTAAATCAGTAAAATACAATTAGCAGACAACATTTAGATATTAGCGGGAAAAAGCGTCATCAGGGTGGAATGAGTTAAGAGTTAACGCTTTCCCAAACAAAATACGACCAAGCAAGTAGCTTCCCTTGGTGTGGCTTGTACTGTGGCCAACCCACGCCAAAGAACGTTTGACTGGCACTAGGAATTTTACAACTGTAGCCAGTTTGGCTAATATAACATTCACCTCTTCAGCCAAATATTGGTTATGTTGGCCAAAACTGTGAGAAATTTAGATGTTATAAATAACGCTGAATAAATCTTTAAAAATAGATGTAATTAAGTAAAATACCATCAACATATGCATCAAAAATTGAAAATATGAAATATCCTTAGCCAGTTTGGCTAAGGCTTACAAAATTTTGTAAGCCAAACCACACCTTATTTAGCCAGTAGCCTTTTGGCTTATGGACTGCACCAGCCTGGGACAGCTACTGACCTAGGGCATACCATACTGACAGATCCTGTGTATGCTGCAATGCAATACAATACATGCAAATTAATTTCCTGCCAAAAAGCACAGGGCTCACACTGGTCAATCACGGAGGAAACACCGGCATATCATTGTCACAGACAGGACCAGATACCCATTTCTCACAAAATTAGTGTCTTTTAGAGAAATTTAAGTTTACAAATACCAACGTCATATTCAACTAGTGCTTCCTAAATAGGTTACAAGTATAAATTTCCATCTGCCTGTACTAAGTTGTCTTCATTTCCAAAATATTAGTCATAGAGTGGTACCTGCTGTATGTGGCCACCCCTTCTACCAAGAAAAAAGTGGCCACATACTGTAGGTGACCTGTTATTACAGAAAAGAAAATGACTCGTGTCCAAGCTATAACCTAGTGGCCACAAAAAGCAATGCGGCTGCTCACAGCAGTGGTTGCATACAGCAGGTATCACTGTTTCCCGCTTCCCCACACAGGCAGTGCCCCATATCTGGCTAGGCAAGACTGCGGTTACTAAGCCAACCAGTTGTGCAGTTGTGGCAGGAAATTAATATGCATGCCTCATATTCTTACTCAAATGTTTTCTATTATTATGAAATATAAGGAAAACATGCCAATATACAACCAGGTTATTTTGAGCAGGAAAGTGCGAAACCAAGCTTGCCTCCTGAAGAACACGATCTTACCATAAGAGGTCTATCCAAATCCAAATAGTCCTACAATTCCTGGACAATAACAACTTTCCAACATCATTTTGTGACACAGACAACTTTGTATCTAACATCCTCAGAGCCAGACTTTTCCACAGTCATAAATATGTGCTGCATACAGTACAATGTCCAGATGAATGACTTGTTTGTCACTGCCCTTATGGCCCCAACTGACACTAGGGCTATCCTCCATGTAGAGTTGAGATGAACACTATTGTGTCATCATTCTGTATTTCATACTCCAGTTCTCCCTGCAAAATATCACACAAACAATATCGGTGTGTGCAATAGGCTCCATAACTGTAATTAATTTCACTGTGCTGCACATTCAAATTCTCCACATACAAAGTGCTTTGTTAAATTCAAATATCAGTATTTCTGGAGTCAGCAGTTTTTCTGCTGGCTGGCAAAGTCATGCTCTACTTCTTAAAAGGGCAGATGCAGCATTGAACAGTTGCCATGCCTGCAAAAGCAAATTATTATTGTCCCTACTGCAATAGTTTGGAATGGATAAATAAAATGCATGTAAGTATGTACTGAAAAAAAAATGCAATGGTGCACTGATCAATCAGAGTACATGTACAGATATCTCAAGAGTTTCACTGACAAAATTACAAATTATGGTCTCTTAGGACCAAACAGTGTTGCCACTGGTATGACTTTTAGGTGAGAGTTCCAGTACTTTTGATCCATTTATTTTATATATAGTTATCTTCTAAAAAGTGCAAATATCTATGTTATTTCAAAACAATCTCAAGAATACTATATACATGAATCAATAAAATTTTCAGCCCAGATTGTACCAGATCATATCATTTATGGTCCAACTTTTCAAAAAATTTCTACAGCATGTGTGTACTTTGCATGTTTTGTGCACTCAGCTCTTGTGCTTTGCTTTCTCTGAAATTTAAATCTCCTCTACTTTTTTTTCTGAATGTTGGCAACCCTGACCAAATACTGTATACAGTTGTCCTACAAACTTAAGACCAACCTTTCACCTATTATGAAATGGCATGTGATCTTTCAGGTGTAGGTAAATTCAATACAGATAAACTGTCAAATGTTTTGAGAGTGCAGTATTAAAGAGCTGTAATACACTGCATTCAGGGTATTAAACATGGGTTCTTTTAATGCAAATATATGCAGTGAAACCTATTTTCAGAGACCACTGTGATGCAAGACCACCTGCCTTTTCAGACCATTTTACTATGTGCCTTCTACTATCTTTCACATTATTGCACCTCTATTGAGACCACCTGTGTTCTGTGACCACTTTTTGACCTGCCCTGAGGGCAGTCTCTCAAAACAGGTTCCATTGTACTGAAGATCTCTGGGTGGTTATACATGCATTAGCATTTTATCACTAATTATAGCATATAACTGTGAAATTAGAATTGATACAAGCACTCACCATCAGTTCCCAGTCTGCATCATTTATGAGCACTAAGATACCAGGCCTCCTGTAACAACACATGGACCAATCAAAACAGCTGCCAGCTACTCAGCAAATATGGCTCCTCCCACAACAAATCAACCAATCAGTAAATATGCCGCTAGCTCCCACAATAATATATGAATATCAAAGCAAAAGCTTGTCAATGGCCAAGTACAACATTGCACAATTTTCCTCACAGTATTTTACAACTATCAGCCATCATCGCATGAATTATCTCTGGAATTGAATAGAAAATTAAAATAAGCTTCCCAGATGTGTCTCAGGGCATTACTTGACAGTGGCAATGCAAGATGAATATCGTTTAGTCCATAAATGTTGATAGTGAATGAAAGCTGTTGTCTGAATATGTGAATGCAACTCCTAATTAATTTTAGCTGTACAGAAATACTTGTCCATATTGTTAACAAAGGTTTTATCTGAATATGTGAATGCAACTCATAATTAATTTTAGCTGTACAGAAATACTTGTCCAAATTGTTAAAAAAAGGTTTTTAATATTTTATTTTTATCTTTCACAGGGCCATGCACGATTGTTGACATTTCATAAGTTTACAAACCATACACTTTTTGCAACCTTCCCTTCCCCCTTTGAAATGTTTGAAAGAATGTGGTTATACCAGGCAAAGCACATGCAGCTCCCTGTTTCTCTCATTCCCCTGTCTGTCTCTCTCCCTCAATTTTTTTTCTTCTTACGTGGCAGAAATAAAAATCAACATTTTTCCTCCAGGTGAAAAGTGAGCACTGGGGTTTGACAGACCCCTGCTCCCCAGTGTGTGTTTTGTGTGCTCATAAACATGTTTACATTTTTGGATGGCCAATAACAATGTACTCTGATAAATGTAAAACATCAAAAAAGTGTTTTTCCTTGTTGTGACACCTTAAGACTGAGATAACTCGTATACCCGGTATATATACCACACACTGGGTGATCTAAATCATAATGCTGCCATGACATCCAACACTTACACAGTATCTCCTTGTATAAACAACTCCGGTCTTTCCTTCAACATATTATCCCTCATCCAGCTCAGCAGATTTTTTATATTCCCTGAAATAAACAACAACAAGGTGTGCATAATTGAGTCAGAGTAGTATTCATCACGCCTGACAATGTGGAGGGAAGGGGGTGGGTGGGAAAAAAACCAGTGAGTTGGTTAGTATGCCTACAGTACAGCTCACACATAAGTTTCCTTGCTGACATTTTTAAAATTAGCAACGTTACGCCCTGCTATATAAGCAGCGGTCAATGGTGTTCCAACTGCCACTGATGAGAATCGTTGAGATTCGAAACGGTCTGGCTGTTTCCTGCTTGGGGGATTTTCTGTCACTGGTCTTGCCTGGTTCTCACTATTTTTAAAATGTGTGCTCGCATGCCAAAAAACCCATGCTAGCACGTGCATGCATGCTTTTAGAGCATTTCACGGACAAAACGCATATGGCAAGGTGCATTCTGTTTATAGCCAAATACATTATGCTCATCGCCAATTAAACCATGCGCTGTGCCTACTTTGTGAGCAACTGCTGTTTACCATGGAGTGTATGCGCCTTATGCGTGTCATCAAATGCATTGTGCCAATGCCGAGTCACCAGATGCTTGTGGCGTACTTGGTTGTTCAGCATGATGCAATTTTTTTCTTGCATGCGCCAGATTTTATGCCAACACATTTGAGCATGCTTAACAATAACGCTAACATGGGGTGGGGGGTGAACTTATGTGTGGGCTGAACTGAACTTTAAGAACACTGGTGCTCCTTATTGATGGCTACATTGATAAGTTATCATGTCACAGTGAATACCAGACCAATGTTTACTGATGAGTCAACTGTCATTTACAGTTCAGGTGACGTTGCTGCCTTTCTTTCTTATATTTCCAGGTAGAGTAAGACACTTTAAACATAATCTTAATCTGTTCTATTATAAATGGATAGCTGAAACTGAAATAAGTCCCAGCAACATGCACTTCACAACTCCTCTGATTTTGCAACAAAATGACTGATCCAGTCCCTGATACAACTCTGTGTAATGTTTAACCCTTTCCCCCTTGAATTAAGACTGAGTCAACAGCTTTCCTTGGCATGGGTTGGGCACCAACCCATGCCAAGGAAAGCTGTTGACATGGGGTATGTGATCTTAATAAGTCTAATGTACATTTCTCAGTCAAATTGTTTTTCATAATTGTGTAAATTAGTTGAAAACAGTGAAGCAGATGACATTTGACCACCAGCCGGTTTTGGCCAGTTTAAGGGGGAAAGGGTTAATCATCACTCCACTATAACTTATAAGTTACTCTGATGCCTTCCTGACCTGCAGTTCCGGCAAATTACCTTGAAAACTTATTACGTCACAGCATGTTTACTGCAGTGCATCTTGGGGGATCGCGGAACAAGGTCAAAGCAGTGCATATAGTACAAGACAGTTGTGGTGGCAGTATGGCAGTCTTGACAGGTGGTGTATAAGACAGTTGTGATGGCAGTATGGCAGTCTTGACAGCTGGTGTATAAGACGGTTGTGATGGCAGTATGGCAGTCTTGACAGCTGGTGTATAAGACGGTTGTGATGGCAGTATGGCAGTCTTGACAGCTGGTGTATAAGACGGTTGTGGTGGAAGTATGGCAGTCTTGACAGCTGGTGTATAAGACGGTTGTGGTGGAAGTATGGCAGTCTTGACAGCTGGTGTATAAGATGGTTGTGGTGGTAGTATGGCAGTCTTGACAGCTGGTGTATAAGATGGTTGTGATGGCAGTATGGCAGTCTTGACAGCTGGTGTATAAGACGGTTGTGGTGGCAGTATGGCAGTCTTGACAGCTGGTGTATAAGACGGTTGTGGTGGAAGTATGGCAGTCTTGACAGCTGGTGTATAAGACGGTTGTGGTGGAAGTATGGCAGTCTTGACAGCTGGTGTATAAGATGGTTGTGGTGGCAGTATGGCAGTCTTGACAGCTGGTGTATGAGACGGTTGTGGTGGCAGTATGGCAGTCTTAACAGCTGGTGTGCTGCTGTTTGCTGCAAAGTTGCACAAAGTTCTGATTTTACAGCTCTATGGAGCTTTCCCAGTCCTTGATCCATGGAAATATACATGGGGTCATGTTCATGTATGTTTTCTGTGTCCCTCTAAAGTGGTAAGAACACACACTGGTCTACTCCAATTCAACCTTGCGGTTTTCGTTTCTGATCAGTTTGATCCAGGTTTTTCACTGTTTTGTCCCATGACAACCAGTAAAAGCTGAGTCCAGGTTTCTTCCTCTTAGAACTTGTGCATTTCGGCATGCAACAGTTAAAGTTTGGCATTTTCTAACTTTCTCTGATCATGCTGATTGGAACTTGAACATATGTGTATCACAAGGGTAAGAGTCAACACTGCATCTAACGTACTACTCCACTGTGAGTCTGAACTGCTGGCTGAGTTTGTCCCTGGTGAACCCCCAAGATGCATTGCGGTAACCACAGTGTGACGTAACAAGGCAACAGGGTAATTGGTTGCGGATACATACAACAGTTACATGCAAGTATAGCAGCTGCAGCATGATCTACCATGCAATGCTATTGACTTTAGACTAGGCATGTCACTACTAAAATGCCAGCTCTCTTTACATGGAAACTGTATGCATCAATGAAACTCTCATTTAACTCCAGCCATACACGGTTTGTTAGTTCTTGGGCAACCTTTGGTATATACGTACAGCTAGCATCTGTATTTGGTAGAGTGACTTGATGCTTCTTCACCTTGTCAAACAAGAGCTCAGCTCCTCCACTATATAGAAAAAAAGTAACAGAAACAGAAAGACTGTCATTCAGGTAAGTGATTGGCATAATCCAGACTCTCTTTAGCCACACATGCACTTGAGCTTTTTTTTTAGTTGTTGTTGTTACTGTTTTAAATATTTTGAAACAGTTTGTAAATTCTACACACCTTCATTAATGTCCCCTTTCATGTCACCATTATGTTCAGTTATGATATTGAATACAGTGAAATGTCACTCTAATGACACTCAGATATCCAATATACATGTATATGTATTCACTTAGTGCATAAGTTGTGAAGAACTTAAAGTCAAATTCATCTGTTATTTGACTCATTCATTTGATATATATATATACAGACACACACATATATATTTATCTAATGCTTGGGTCAATTTTTGTGCTGTAAAACGTGTGTATATATATATATATATATATATATATATATCATATAGGTCAAACCACCATGGGCTGTATAATAAAGTCATTAGAAAGTTCTATAATAGGCCTTCTGTTTGTCAATTACCTATAACGGGAAGAGTGCCTATAACCAGAAGACCTATAACTGGAAGAGTACATGTAACAGGAAGTACTGATATATGATTTACTATTAATATTATGGGCTAAGATACTTCAGGGTAACCATGGCATTGTCTGCTGTCAGTGAGAGTGCTGAAACTCTGCTGGAACATTTGGCATCTGGTGCCGCACAACTTATATAAGTAGGCCTTAACAAACATGAGATATACAGATCATAGCATGGTTTGTTGTCGATACGAAGAATATCAACTTGCACTGGGTACCATATAGCACCCTGTGCTCATTGATACTCTTTGTGTCCACAACAAACCATGCTATACTATACATATACGTATACATTTTGCAGGAGACAGATGATATTATTATAATGAAGTTTCATTGCACAACCAAAATATAAATTTGTCAAGATGCATGTGACATCCCTTCAAAACTCAAAAAGCCTGTGTTTTCCCTACAACAGTTAATTCCCTGTGGAAGTGTCCTATCATTGATAAACAGTTAAACTAATGAGGCATATAATGATCACAATCCAACTGAGCAAGGCAATTTGATTATGTACCAGATGTGTCACTGCAAACATGACTCATGAGGCACCCAGCTGGGAAAATGACTCCTTATCAGATACGATAGCAAAAGTAAACACAAAGGAATAGAATAAAGATGTTTTATACGCCCAAGATGGCCTAAAGTTCATGTGCTCTAGATAAGACTTGTACAATGTCTAACCTTGGAGGAATCACTAATGTTAGTGATTCCTCCAAAGTCTAACTAAGCATGCTGAAAATAGTGAAATCATCATGAATTTACTTCCATTACTCAGGTCTACTTTCGTGGTTTCCCATAAAATCATAAGGCTTTGGTATAAAATTAGGCACTTTGATGATGTTTCTATGATGTTATATAGGAGGATTATAGGGCTTCAATTTTATACTTTGTCCTAGTTTTTGCAACTTCTCTATTCTTTTAAATTTCTGTGGGGAAAACCGTGCATGTCTAGTTGCACATGTGGCATGTGCGGTTTGTAAAAATTATAAGTTGGCATTAATTTCATGTATATTCTATGTTCACTTTGCAGGTTGTTAATCCAGGTAATTTACACTCATTATGCCATCCAGGATCTGTTGAAAGATCAGTCAAGCACTGAGCCTATCAGTATCACTAACATGAAACACTTGCTGCAACAGCTGTACAGCCGTCACCATGGAGGACTTTAAAAGCTAATTATTTTCTCCAGATGTACTGTATATTTTACTGCCAAAGCACATGTTATAAAATGCCGCCTGCCGCACGTCGGTGGTTTTCTTTTTTTTAGGCTTGAACTTGACTGAAGCCCTAAACCCCTTGAAGTTGCCAATTGTGTCGGTAAACATTGACACGTGACCAATAACATTCTTGTATTATCGCTCAAAACTAGGAAGGGAGCGGTTCTTCACCCATCAACGACAATAATATCGACACAAAACGTGCAACAGATACAAAAACAAACAAGCTGCCAAATATATGCATACTTACCCATCACGAACGTAAAAAAAACATAATCTAATAGCCTACCTGAACTCTATCCTGATGTTCCTGCCGTTTCCACTCGCCATGCTTGGGTGTTCACTAAAAGATGAAACGGAAAGAGCATCTGGACACAGTTCCGTTTCATCATGCAGTAAGTAAGTAATTTTATTGATTTTATTCTCAAGGTCTGATTCATTATCTACATCGTCAAAGCTAGCATTTCTGATATCAATCATAAATTGTAACTCAAAATAATCGGTGTCTGGAGGGGTAGCAGACTCTGAAAAATACTTGTGAAAGCTTTGTAAATCAATATCATTATTAGTTCCTATATTTGAAAAACCT
Organism: Hermodice carunculata; assembly: GCA_964020975.1. Classification (NCBI taxonomy): domain Eukaryota; kingdom Metazoa; phylum Annelida; class Polychaeta; order Eunicida; family Amphinomidae; genus Hermodice; species Hermodice carunculata. The sequence continues at coordinate 79,659,240 of OZ026625.1, read as the reverse complement.
TTCAGGAAGCGCCAATAATCATTAGGATTATCTGAACTCATATTTTCAAGCTTAAGTCTAACTTGGTACATATGTTGCCTTCGGCTTCGCTTTCTTTGAACTACCCGTTTATATTCCTGCTGCAACAAGTTGAACTGTAGATTATTATTTTTGTCTGAAAGATCATTACGTTTTGCAAAATTGTGGGATTGAGCCTTTAATGCCTTACATTCATCATAAAACCAAGGATTTGATGGACAGTTTCATTTTGTATGGATCTTGAATTCCTGAAAAGAATTGTTATTGCATAATCAAGATATGCATAAAATACATCACAGACTACTTCAGCTGTGGCATCTGCAGTGAGCATACATAAGAAATCAGCCAGTCTTTCAAGAGCTACATTATAAGTTAATTCCTCATGGTACTGAAAAATTCTGACAGGGTCCCATTTATAATAACTGACATTCTGACTCTGAATTTTAGTATTCTGTAGACAGGGCCTGTTTTCAGATCTAAATTTAAAATTGAACACGATAGGACAATGGTCTGATTCTAATCTGAGAGGGCCAATGTCAAAATTAGAGATATAATGAATACTTGAATTATTGGCAATAAGATAATCGACCACACTACGACCTCGGGAGGTAAAACATGTGAACTTACCCACACCTTTATCAAGCCCCAGTCAGCCATTACATATGATTACATGTAAATTAACAGCTTTGCATAAACTTAACAAATCTTTCCCATGTTTGTTCATTTTTTTGGGGGGGGGGGTCTTTTTGGGGGGCATCTCTTAAAAAATCGTCTCTGAAACTGCTCACCGGATCCTTTGATTGCACACAGGAACACTCCCAAGAACTCCTAATTAAAGTGTGTGAGTCAACACACACTTTTCTGTTTTTCCTCGAGTTCTATCTTTCTTTCTTTCTTTCTTTCTTTCTTTCTTTCTTTCTTTCTTTCTTTCTTTCTTTCTTTCTCTCTCTCTTTCTCTCTCTCTCTCTCTCTCTCTCTCTCTCTCTCTCTCTCTCTCTTTCTCTCTCTCTCTCTCTCTCTCTCTCTCTCTCTCTCTCTCTCTCTCTCTCTCTTTCTTTCTTTCTTTCTTTCTTCTTTACCAGCAAATTTGTCCGACACTTTTCTCGGACACTATTATACATAGAAACTCCAAACTTGGCATGATTGTACCTCCATACAAGGAGTTTGACCGTTTTATACAGAGGAATGAAGATGTTTAAAATTATGCAAATTAGGGGCATTTGAAATTTTAAATCTTGAATATCTTCAAAAGTATAAAAGATAGAGATGTCAAGCCAACTTCTTCTAGGAGGTTATTGACCAGTGCACATCCAATGAATTTAAAACAAAAGTTGTAAGCAGCATTTGAAATTTTAAAACTTGAATATCTTCAAGACTATTATAGATAGAGATGTCATTTGGACTTTTACTAGGGGGTTGTTGACCATTGCGCATGTAATGAATCTAAAACAAAAGTTGTAGCAATTTAAATTATGCAGTATTCGAAATTTTCAATCTTGAATATCTTTAACACTAATAGATAGAGATGTCATTCTAACTTCTTGTAGGGGGTTGTGGACCATTGCGCACCTAATGAATTAAAAATAAAAGTTGTAGCAATTTAAATTATGCTAAATAGTACCATTAGTAATTTTAAATCTTAAATAACTTCAAAGCAATAAAAGATAGAGACGCCATTCCAACTTCTACCCCTGTGTTATGGAATAGTTGTACATTGCCATACCAATATGCTTTGAAGACACACACATTGATTTGCTATGCAGCAAATCATCTTTCCTAGTTCTTAACTTTGTTCACCAGGTACGGCTATGATTTTTTGTGTGTTTCACTGTTTTCAACTTCTTCTCCGGATCTTTTACTCAGATAAAGCTGAAACTTGGTGGATATGTTCCTTGTGGAATGGTCAAACAAAGTTGTTTTAGTAGATGGCAATGCTGTGGATTACTGATTTTTTATGATTTTTTTTTCAATTCGAGCACTTATCAGTAAATGCAGCTGTTCTATTGATTACTAGTTAGGTAAGTCAATGGGCATTCTAATGCTAATTCACATTTTCGCTTTCTCCAAAACCGTCATCCAGATTGGCTTCAAACTTGGTGGCAATCTACTTAGGGTGAATCTCTATCAGACTATCAGATTTGTTCAAATGGCCATGCTCCATTGATTTTTGGATTTTTTTATTATTATGTTTGTTGTTGTTTTTTTTTAAAGGCAAATCTTAAAAAATTGCAAGGGTATATGTGGATGGCAGCTGAGTACAGGACTGTCACTGTCCTCTTGTTTACAGTACGTAACAGATATGCAATTTGGCACTTTCTGGTGCTGCACCCATGTTGGTCCTTGACTTCTTTAAGATCAGTCTCTTTGGCTTTGCATTTTACACATACGTACACGTTTCTTTTGTCTTTCGATTTCACCATGGCATGAACCATACTGAGGTTCAATTTGATGACATATATGTGTGAACTATCTGTCAAATTTTACGTACATGTGTGTGTCCTGAAATTGTTAAGTACAATGGTCATTATGTCTGTGCAAACAGACATATTGTTTCTTTAAAAGTTTTCTTACTTTTTCTTTCTTTCTTTCTTCCTTCCTTTTTCTTTCTTTGTGCTGCTTAAGTCTTGTCCACAGATTTTCTCGGAAGATGAATATTGCTAGAAATCTGAGCTGTTGCATGCCCATAATCCCATTTTGTCTATTCTGGACAGATGTGCCATTCCCATTTCAATATATAGGTGGTGTCATGGGCAGCTCCCACCGCATGCAAACAAAATTTAAGGAATTACAATACAAATCATGCATATTAATTTCTTGACACAGCTGCATACCTGGTTGTCTTAGTAATCATAGTCTCGTCTGGTGAGATACGGGCTGTTGCCTGCGCGGGGAAGTGGGACATTACTAATATTTTGGAAATAAAGAATACTTAGTACAAGCAGATGGAAATTTATTCTTGTAACCAATTTAGGAAGCACTAAATGAACATGATTTCGGTTTTTGTATAAACTTAAAATTCTCTAAAAGACACTAGTTTTGTGAGAAAGGGGTTGCCAGCCCCGCCTGTGATGGTGCACGTGACCTCCGTGATTGACAGGCATGACCCCTGTGCTTTGTGGCAGGAAATTCATATGCATATATCTTGTATTTGTCCTAAATTCACTGAACACCTTACAGACTTTCCAGATACACATCAACCCCCCACCCCTCACTTCTACCACAATATGTACAGAAGATTCCCTCCATGCTGTTGTGCAATCATTTTGCATGCATAATGATTATAGCCTGCACAGTCAGAACCTGTTTCCTACTACGCAGGTAGAACTTACTATCCATCTTCCTGCCTGCTTGGCTTAGGTCGTGCAGCAAATGAGAAAAAACTTACAACAACTGTGTAATAACATAGGTTTTCAACACAATATACAGCATCACTTAGGGATGGTTCAATATCCATCATATAATTAATACTTAGAGTATGCGGGGGGGGGGGGGGGCGGTTAAATGGGTCTGTACACTTTCAATGGTGGTCAAATTTTGGTCTATTTTGTGCAAATTTGGTATGATTTTTCTTTGGAAAATCAACATTTTTAAAGTACTAATTTGGGGAGGGGGGGTCATGAAATTTAGTACCCTAAGTACTAATTTAAAAATGATGATAATGTTGAACAATCCCTTACATACGTATTCACGTTGAACAGATCTCTAAAGCCCAAACAACTGTGTGGGCCCCCGTCACAAAGCTGTAGTACTGTATCTATACATGTAGCAGAATGAGTATTGTGCCCACCCAAGGCTATCAATGAACCCTTGGTCCCAAGAGATCTCTTGGTTGCAGCCTGTAATGTGATATCCCCATCACCTAGAGGTGTTGCTTGACTACTCAGAACATGACAGTGTTCCAACCCACAATGAGTGTTTTGACAACCTAATAGATTTCATTTCAAATTGACTCCTATGTCTGAGCCTAACGACCACAAAAAGCAATATGCGGCTGCTCATATTAATAATTCTGTCTTTTTGATTAAATATGAATGAACATACATCAATTTTATGAACATGAACAAAGTTGTTCTTTCTGGTAAAGCAATGATTAGTTACAAATAGTCAAGGTCACCCACAGAGTGTTTCGACAACTGAATAGATTTCATTTCAAATTGACTCCTATGTCTGAGCCTAACGACCACAGAAAGCAATGTGCGGCTGCTCAAATTAATAATTCTGTCTTTTTGATTAAATATGAATGAGCCTACATAATTTTATGAACACGAACAAAGTTGTTCTTTTTGGTAAAGCAGTGATTAGCGACAAATAATCAAGGTCTCTTGATAAAGAATAACTCATTCCACCATGATAGAAGACTGAGTCAACAGCTTTCCTTGGCGCACTCTGGGCGTATTGCACCCAGAGCGCGCCAACGAAAGCTGTTGACCATAGGCAGATAATTTGATATGATCTTCCATGCAATTTTCATCCAAAATTTTGAAAAATGATCCCTTAATTAGTAAAATAAAATTAGCAGACAACATTTAGATATTAGTGGGGAAAAGCGTCACAAGGGTGGAATGAGCGAAAACTATTACAGCACATCTCCTAATAGATGCTTTTCAGGCAGTGCTTGCCATGGTTAATGGCTCCTTTAGGTTATGGGCTATGTTGGAGGATCTCTACTTGCAATGTAAATTTGTTAAGCAATGGCATTAATTACTCTTATGCATCTCTTGAAACAATTCAATTTGAAAATTACGTTCTACTGGTAATTCTAGTTTCATGAGAGTGATGTAGAGAAAAGATGTGTTTTTGTTAAATCATACAATGTAAAATATAATCATCACGCCCTTCTACGGCCTTCTTGTGAAATTTCTTGACTTAGTTGCAACTTTTGAGGGAAAGAGGGACTTAATGAGTTAAACATTAAAAAAGTGGCTTTCACATGTTTCTTTGCATATGTCCAAGTTTTCATCCTCTCCGCCGGGGTTGCACATGTACTGTCTACAAGAGTACATTCTGGGATAAAAAAAATGTGGCTGATATATCATATTTTATGACACCAGCTTTCTATTTAACTATTTCCTGGCTGGAAAGAAAACCAACAACTTTAGGGATGGTTCAACATTTTCATCATTTTTTAATTAGTACTTACGTAAGGGGGGGGGGATCAAATGGGTCTGTACACTTTCACAGAATATGGAAAATGATGGTCAATTTTTGGCCTGTTTTGTGCAATTTTGCTGTGATTTTTTGGGAAAATCATTTTTAATGTACTAAATTGGGGGGAGGGGTCATGAAATTTAGTACCCTAAGTACTAATTAAAAAATGATGATAATGTTGAACCATCCCTTACTGTTTTTCTTGGTTTGTACTGGAAGCTAGATGCCAGCATAAACCAAGGAAAACTGTTAATCTGGGACATATATGCTGTACGTCTTGCAGTTTAATTTACACTTTTAACACAATTTTCTGCTGATACTAAATTTAAATATATACATTGAACCAGACAAAATTGAATACCATGGCACCTCAGACAAGATAGTTTTGAAATATACATCTTGGTATAGGATCTCATGATTGAACACCCTTCACATTCAATGATGCAAAAAAAGTGTGCATTGAAGTATTTCCTGTGGCAATTCACAAAAATCAACAGTGGTAGACTATCTATTATACATACTGAAAAGAATCACAATTTCATTTTTGTGTCTGAACACATTACATTACTGCAATGTTATATTTATGAAAATGACTAATTTGTGCCAATCAGAGTAGCATGTACCATATTAAAACATTGAATAAATAATTTAAATTTTCAGTTTATCTCTCAATATATATATATACATAGAACTGGCACCATCAACATTTGTTAAATAGTTTTATTCTTTCACCAGTTGTGTGATGTAAGTCTAGTTTTGTTTTGTTTTTACAATTTTTTTTTCTTTTTCTTTTTGCCCTTTTTATGCACTTTCCTTCTTTATATATATTGTCAGGTGTGCTACAGGTAATACATTTATGTGTACCTAATAATTGTATCCTTTGTTCCACTGCAATGTCTTTCATAATATATGTAACCTTGACTATGTAATGACATAAAGTCAATAAATAAATAAATGCAGATAACCTCCTTATATTTTAAAGAATATATTTCATTTGACTATAATGAAAAAGTACTTGCAAATTTCAATGTTCACATTCAAGTTCCAAGTCCTTGGAACTTAAATATAAACCTTAAAACTTGCAAATGTTTTTCCATTATGGTAAGTTTGTTGGGGTTTATTGTACCAGAACATTTCACAGGAATAATACACAAACTTTTAAACTAGAAATTACTGAATTTGCAATTCAAAATCAGGTGTATCCTGGTGTATCATTTCGTCTGTGAAAAGAACCGAAAATATCATTTTACAGAAACCAAATTCATATAAGTGACTCTGTGAACTTGTGGATTATGTCAAGGTGACTCTGTGAACTTGTGAATTATGTCAAGTTGACTCTGTGAACTTGTGAATTATGTCAAGGTGACTGTGATAAAGCCAATCTCAGGTATCTCGCAGACATATAATTCTATCAAGTTTCATCATTTTTTTCTTCTTCTTCAGTTCTTTAGTAGTTATCCAACAGAAACTGATTTCACACAAGTGACCCCATGACTTTGAGAAATAGGTCAAGTCATGGTCACCCAAATACAATCTCAGCCTAGACCTCAGCCACATAGATAATCCTACCAAGTTTTGTTAAGTTCTTCAGGAGTTATCACATGGTAACTGATTTCATATAAGTGAGCAGGTGACCTTACGAATTAGGTCAAGAGTCAGATACAATCCCAATGCAGGCCTCACCTAGATACATATACCTACCATATTGCATGAAGTTTCACTGGGTTCTTCAAGACTCCTTGCATGGAAACCAAAAGTGTTGAGAAACAAGAGGAAGCTGAAGCAGAAGAAATGGGAACTAACCTCTGCATGTCCCTGGCAGACATCAAATGTACAGTCACATAAAGTTTGTGGATCATATCTATACTGCAACAAAACTTTAAAACATATGTGCAGTGCTAACTCTTTATTGGGACCAATTATCATTACAGAGTCGATTCTGATAACATGAAACCTCATTATAATGACACTCAGATATCCGACATATTCATTACAATGACACAAGCTTTGAATGGCAAAAGTTCATTTTCTTTATTGTTTGATTCATTTACCTGACATATTCACTTATCTGACATATTTAAAGGGAACAGATGGTGTCATTATAATGAGTTTTCACTGTAAAACTTGGTGGCTCCATTGAAGCACTTTTACTGTTATTTCTATGTTAAATGTCTCCTCCTTACGAGGTGGTTTTGCCGTTACATGGTCTACTCCATGGACCCTATCATCAGTGTTTTAATGAGGGAGCACTCTATCTATAACACAGTCTACCCCATGGTCCCCATCATCAGTGTTATAATGAAGGAGCACTCTATCTATAACACAGTCTACTCCATGGACCCCATCATCAGTGTTATAATGAGGGAGTACTGTCTCTGTAACAGTCTACTCCATGGACCCCATCATCAGTGTCATAATGAAGGAGCACTGTATCTATAACACAGCCTACTCCATGGACCCCATCATCAGTGTCATAATGAAGGAGCACTGTATCTATAACACAGTCTACTCCATGGACCCCATCATCAGTGTCATAATGAAGGAGCACTGTATCTATAACACAGCCTACTCCATGGACCCCGTCATCAGTGTCATAATGAGGGAGCACTATATCTATAACACAGTCTACTCCATGGACCCCATCATCAGTGTCATAATGAGGGAGCACTATATCTATAACACAGTCTACTCCATGGACCCCATCATCAGTGTCATAATGAAGGAGCACTGTATCTATAACACAGTCTACTCCATGGACCCCATCATCAGTGTTATAATGAAGGAGCATTGTAACTATAACAGTCTACTCCATGGACTCCATCATCAGTGTTAAAATGAGGGAGCACTGTATCTATAACACAGTCTACTCCATGGACCCCATCATCAGTGTCATAATGAGGGAGCACTCTATCTATAACACAGTCTACTCCATGGACCCCATCATCAGTGTTATAATGAGGGAGTACTGTCTCTGTAACAGTCTACTCCATGGACCCCATCATCAGTGTCATAATGAAGGAGCACTGTATCTATAACACAGCCTACTCCATGGACCCCATCATCAGTGTCATAATGAAGGAGCACTGTATCTATAACACAGTCTACTCCATGGACCCCATCATCAGTGTCATAATGAAGGAGCACTGTATCTATAACACAGCCTACTCCATGGACCCCATCATCAGTGTCATAATGAGGGAGCACTATATCTATAACACAGTCTACTCCATGGACCCCATCATCAGTGTCATAATGAGGGAGCACTATATCTATAACACAGTCTACTCCATGGACCCCATCATCAGTGTCATAATGAAGGAGCACTGTATCTATAACACAGTCTACTCCATGGACCCCATCATCAGTGTTATAATGAAGGAGCATTGTAACTATAACAGTCTACTCCATGGACTCCATCATCAGTGTTAAAATGAGGGAGCACTGTATCTATAACACAGTCTACTCCATGGCCCCATCATCAGTGTCATAATGAGGGAGTACTGTATCTATAATACAGTCTACTCCATGGACCCCATCATCCGTGTTATAATGAGGGAGCATTGTACCTATAACAGTCTACTCCATGGACTCCATCATCAGTGTTATAATGAGGGAGCACTGTATCTATAACACAGTCTACTCCATGGACACCATCATCAGTGTTATAATGAGGGAGTACTGTATCTATAACAGTCTACTCCATGGACCCCATCATCAGTGTTATAATGAAGGAGCACTCTATCTATAACACAGTCTACTCGATGGACCCCATCATCAGTGTCATAATGAAGGAGCACTCTATCTATAACACAGTCTACTCCATGGACCCCATCATCAGTGTTATAATGAGGGAGTACTGTATCTATAACAGTCTACTCCATGGACCCCATCATCAGTGTTATAATGAGGGAATGCTGTGTGCAGAAAAGAAAAATAAATATTTCTTTCAGTTTAAATAATTTTATTTTTTTAATATACATGTATTTCCATCAACTTGACAAAAACTCATTTTCTCTCATTCTTTCTGAGCAAAATGTGTATTTTTATCAGAAGAAAGCTAGGCACAGACCAACAAGATTGAAATACATATGTGATATCCTCCCCCAGCATGTTTGAATCCCCTGGGTCTTCTTCAGGGGGAAAGGAGCTCCTAAAAATGATTTTTGTTTCCATTTATGATATACTGTAAATTGCTTTATTTTCACTTGTATAAATTTTTTTTTTTTTTTCAATTTTTGACATTTCACTGTAATTCTAATTTCACTGTTTTGGACATAATTTCTATTCAAATAAAGTTAAAATACTATTTCACTGCATTTTTATTTTCAGTTTTGTGCCATCAGCGAAATAGGCAAAAAAAAAAAAAAAAAAAGAGTACAGCGAAATTAGGGCAATTTACAGTATAATTTTATATCATACTCCGCCACTCTCTGTGTGGCTGTTGCTGCTGGTCCGTCAAATGCTAACATTAGCTCAGTCCCTTTGCTTGCTGATGTGTCCTAAAATGTCCCATTTTGAGTAACCTTAAGAGCACAAAGTAGCTTCTACTGCATTCAAAGATAAATTACTTGCTTGATAAACACGTGCTGATGCTGAAATTTCAACACAGTTGGCTGGCAGCTGGCCACTAAGTAGTCTTTGGAATATGACTTCAACATTGCAGACTCAGCTTTCAAGTGACTTTCTTGTCTACATGTTTGGACTGGATTACATAACAACACTGCCAATGCACATGCAGATATATGTATCTCCTGATAATTATACATGTAGAAGTGCCTCTATGAGGAATCACATGACCCAGCCCTAGAAGTAGAACCTTCACTTGACCTTATATGTCAGGTCTCTGAGCAGCATAGTATGTCACCTTGTGGACCAGCATACTTCCTGTATGTCATATGCTCCATGGAAGTTCTCGGCACGCATTTCCTTGTTTCGACTTTTGAAATCACCACAGGTCAGGTGTTTGGTTGCACTATGCCCTTTCAGGACAGAAACAAGCCAAATTATGTGACCTTCCACATGTCACAAGTCAGGTGTTCAGTTTTGTCTTGTCCTCTGATCACGTCAGCAAGTTACATGGCACCGTTACTAAACATATTTTTAACCCTTGTGGGCTAGGGTCTGCAGCTTCTATCGTTCTTCACAAAACGAAAATATCCAGATGACATTTAAAAAAAAAAGAAGAAGAAGTTCCATGCTGCTGCAGTGGTCTTAAGTCTGTCAGGGTTAAAGCAAAGGCATTCTTCAACTGCCTCAAAATATGTCCTCATCATCATAGGTGACTAAATCTCTCTTGTCCTTGTGTGAGCCTTTCTGTGAGTGACTGGCCGCTGTAACAGATGGTAAAGCACAAAAGCACTTTAGAATACATCTTCAGCATGGTTGTTCCACACTCAAAATGATGACAAAGTGCCTGGTTCAAGTTTAGTGCCTGCTTCATAGACCAGCTCAGCTGAGAGGTTACATGGTTTGGAAGACTACCCTTCATGATAGTACTCAAATACGTTTCTGAATATAAAATTGGTGAGTGTCTCCGTTTAGAAACCACTATAGAGAATGGACCACCTGCATTTTAAGGCCACAACTGTTGGGTCCCAAGAACTATCTTTTCCAACTTATTTGACATCATCACTGTATGTGACCAATTTGGACACGTCCTAGGAGTCGCCTTTCAAAGGAGGGTCCAGCCTACAGTATTTTAAGACCATCTGCTATGGCAGACCATCCTTGGGTGGCAGGAAGGGTGGTTTTAAAGGTACCACTGTACTAGAGCCCAGGAGCCTGACCACAGCACTAAATGGATAACTAAATCTCTTTAGTACATGTGCAGTGCAAGTTATAAGAAAAATACACATACAGTGGTGCCTCCTTTGAAAGGCCACTCACAGTGCTATCCAAGAATTGGTCACACAAAGCAGGTGGTCTCTTAAAGGAGGTTTGACTCTTGCAACACCTGCCCAAAAACTAAGCACTAGTTTGAATTCCCATCCATCTCCCAGTCACATGTTTACTCATTTATTGGTATTATAAACATATTTTGAATTTGTAAACTGGTTTTTGAGATATTATTTTACCAATCCTGTACAAAATAGGTGGGTTTTACTTTTCTGAAATGGGAAATTTCTGGTTGGGTAAGGGGTCTTTTGGGATCATTTTGTGTGGTCACTTGTCAGGTTCTGCAGGTGGTCTCCAAAAGAGATAAATTATCATTTGAAGGTGCTTTTACACAGTGAAAATGGTCACAAAAGGCAGGTGGTCTTCCACAAGAAGGGTTTTTCAAAAGAAGGACTGGTCCACACCAACCATATCAGAAATTGCTCCACGCAGTGTAATGTGTAACCCTACAGTATGGTAGGCTTTCAGGACTGGCCAAATTCTTTCTTGGTGAAATTCAGAAATCCTTGGTGCAAACCAAATACATGTATAACATATTACAGTTTTCTTTTCAAAGACAAACTAACCACGAATGTAATGCCAAGCAAAAGCAAAAAAAAAAAAAAAATGAATTTGCTAAATGCAACAAAAATATGTAATGCTAAAAATATTTGTCTGCAAATTTCATCTCAAAAATGACACACAATGATAATGTACTTTACTCCTTCAATCCTGTGAACTAACGGGCCTGGTCATCACAAATCAGGGTATATAGGTGTATGTAGGAATTAATACTGGCTAGGAATACTGGTACTTTGAAATAAAGCAACTCTAAGATGGACTCACCTATAGATGCCCACGATGTACTAGAGGGATCCTGGGCCTGCTCAAAGTTGGGCTGTCTACGGGCCATAGACACCTTGAGTTGTACACCTGCCACCATGCTACCATTCATCTGCCAGCATAAACACATTAAGAATCATGAAAATGTGAAAGTGTATGGAGTTAATTTGAAATATTTACATTCAATCTAACTTTTGACATTGCAAGGATAGGAGAGAGCCTGGTGTGTTATGAGACCATAACATATGAGCCTTGTGTGTTATCGGATGCATCCCGCCCACATTCCAATAAGTCCTTCCCACCTGGGTTTTCGGAACTCAACACTTGAACATGCTGGGCAAATCAGTTTCTGGTCATTTATCTCAATTCTATGTTTTAAATTTTGTGTCATCAAGCAGAAAAATTAAGGGGGAAATGTAAAGATAAGCAATGAGGGTCACTTTTGTGTGTGTTATGGCATAACAACGCAGGTCATTGAAGCTGGCATACGGCGAGGCTCACTGGCATGCGCCACGCCCACGATACCAGCTTCAAATTTCAATCACCCATGTCACTATGCCATGACACACACAAAATCGACCCTCATTTCTTAATAGAATGAAAGCATGTCAGATCTACTAACCTACATAAAGGCAACACTTGTTTCCTGAGCAATACGACCTTTTTGACCAATAGATGAAGCTGGGTTTCTTTATGTGCAGGTGGTTTAATGGGCAAATTAGTTGTAGTAAAAGCTGCAGACTCATGCCCCATTGAAAGACTTTTCTTTACATTCAACACGTAATGAGATATAATTATGTGAAAGTAGGAGTGGCTTCAGCATTGCACACAGAATCTGCAGAACTACCCATGACGACGCAAACAACATCTTTGTCTGCTTCATCAATTGTGGATGCTATCACAACAACCAACTTCGGTCCGGAAAACTTTAGGACGCCTATGGACACACCACAGGGTTCTTCAACATCATGGGCAAATATAGCACAGAGTGAATCTGCACCAAATCAAGTGACGGTTCCAACAATATCAATAGTAGACACGCCCACCACCACAATGATGGCCAATGCAGTGGCAAGATCTAGTCGGCATGCGCACCCGGATGCACAAAGACAAGCTCGGCAACCTTTGCCACAGCCCGAGAGATCACAGAAACGAGTCCGTCACACCTCAGAGGAAGGCGGCTATAACGGATACAATCCACAAAATCGCAGGCTGCAGCAAAACAGACAGTTAGAGGATGCACAAACACATCCCCCCTTTTAAAAATAAAAATAAAAAATAATGCACACATGGACAAGAGACCCACCGTTGTCTCCAACATGAGATAAAAACCCATAGAGAAGAAAATTAAAAAATATTAGACAAATTAAAAAGTGGTATCTCAACAGCATACAGAGGTATCAAATCCTAATTAATTACACTCCATCTTACTCACAGTATAGGTATAAAATATGGATCATTACAACCCTTAATGACCATATTGAGAATATTTCCTGCTCCTAGGAGACATGGATATTCCCAAACCACGTGCCACTGGCACGTCTTGCAACACCTGATAACTTGGTACAGGTGACCTTTTCAACAGACCTAAAGTTCACTTTATGACGTCATGCCTCATCCCTACCCCCAATGTTGGCAACGTCCTTTGTTTACTTCCGCACTCCACATGTGGGAACTGTACTACATCTCATGCTACATAGTTGAACACATTATCAGGTTTTAACTGACATCATGCCTGAAGAGTTCCACAAGGAATGAAACCAGTCACACTGGTCCCTCAGGACCATACCCTTGCCATGTTTTAACTATATGGATAATTATGTGACATGTTACAGCTGTGTAAATATTTGGTATCACACTTGTACATATGTGAAAAAAGAGAAAGAGAGGAATGAAAGATGAAAAAAGGATGGGACAGGAGAAAATGAAAGAGACAAAGAGAAAGAGAAAGAAAGCAAGAATGAATGAAATGAAAGAACAAAGAAAGAATGAAAGAGAGAAGGAGGAACAGAAATAAAGAAAAAAGACATAGAGAAAGAAAGAAAGAAAGAAAGAAAGAAAGAAAGAAAGAAAGAAAGAAAGAAAGAAAGAAAGAAAGAAAGAAAGAAAGAAAGAAAGAAAGAATAAAAAATTCTTGCTAGTTTAAAATTTTTACAACCCATGATACTGTACTCACCTCACTAATGGCTTGATCTGCTGACTCCATCTTCTCAAAAGTCACAAACCCACAACTGGAATAAAAATAATAGCAATATTTCAGTCACCTTCTCTGAGGAGAACTACTCACAAAAACAGATTTTATTTGTTTTCGGGAAAGTAAAGTAGGTGGCACAAATTTGTATTTTGCACAAAAAAAAAAAAATGGATGACTTTACCTCAATCTGTAACCACAACCAGTTTGTTAGCATGGACCTTGGTCTAAAGAGCGAAAGCAATACTAGAATTTCCATCTAGTTAAGTATTAAGATATCTGTTTCTTACTTTTTATCTGTCTCCATGGAAACATTGACAATGGAGCCAATATTATTGAAAGCTTTTCTGAGAATATCTTCTGAAACACCATGCCCATTAACATATATTGTGTTCCCTTTTTTCGGTGGCTCTCTGTCACGACGGTCACGGTCTCGATCTCTATCTCTGTCATGGTCATCCCTGTCATATCCTGCAAAACAAAATAATGTGCTGCTAGCTTAGCACATCACTTTATTGCAGTATATTTGAGATGTATGCTTAACTTTATTAACTCTTTATCCCCTCCAGATAATGGGTACCTCTGCTTCTGAAGTTTCAAGTTTTCAAGGACAAGAGATACACCAAAACACCTTTTTTAAGCTAACCATTATCCTTAAAAGCCAACAGACTGAAAAGTATTGAAAATACATGTTGGAACTACATATCATTGGAAAGGGCATGATCCACAAATTTCAAATGCAATCATAATTTCAACTTTCTGAGTCAACTGTTAACTAAACATTGAACTTAATGGCAAATATGTCAAACATAAGACCCTTTTTCAAAATGGTTACTTTTTCTTTTGGTATTATTTAATCTTCAAAATTTAATTTCAAGACAGCTTCACCTAGGGCCTAGCCCTTCTCATCAACTGCATCAATAAAATATGTTTAAAACAAATCAATCTTCAAAATTTTTCACAAAAATAACATATGTGAGTGTGTCTTAAAAATGTATTCCGTGATTTTTTACATGTTGTATGGTTTTCCACAAAATGTGATTTCAAACATGGAGGGAGTCAAAAAAAAGAAAAAAAATAAATCTGAAAGGAGAAATATCCATTTGAAAGGAGATCTGAGATTTGACATCCTCATGTATCTGAATGTTTATTCATCAGTGTGTGAAATATTTCTGGATCATAATCAATACTTAAAATCTGTCTATCTTACCCTTTCCAGGAATACAGTTTCATCATGTTTCCAGAGGTAGTTTCAATCTATGGGCCTTGAAAGGTGGTGGTTACCTAAAAATTGTTTTAGTGTATCTCATGTCATTAACTGACCTATCCCTCAAAACTCTCATGAAAATCAAACTTTTTCTCTACATAATTTGTAAAAAAATATCTTCCACCTTGGATGGACAATCTACCTACTAAATATCTGGACACATTTGCATGATACTCTGCACACTGTGTGCCGTTACCAACTTACCAGACATGCTGAAGCACAGGGCACATGGTGCTGCCACCTGGCATTCAAAATGATAACTATCCTGTTCATAAGGTGAAACACTGGATTTGTGTGAATTTTCCAGGTGTCTTCTTTTTTTTGTGATCAGGTAAAGAACATGTCAATTGGTGATGCAGTGCCAACAATCCACCTGGCATCAGCAGTGAAAGGTTTACACACACACACAAAATCCTTTAAGACTTTAAGCAAACAGATAAAATTAAAGTCCTTTCATTAAAATTATACATGAAGAAAATTGCAGCATTGTTTATATAATGAAAAAGGACTTTAATCACTGACGATGCCAAAAATGTGTAGCAGGAACAGAAAAGTGCTAAGTCTTTTGTAACAAATTTAAGTTCATTGTCTGACAAAGAAGTACATGTAAGACAGACTCACCCAAATAGGGATCAGTTCATTGTCTGACGAAGGAGTACATGTAAGACAGACTCACCCAAATAGGGGTCAGTTCATTATCTGACAAAGCAGTACATTTAAGGCAGACTCACCCAAACAGGGAGCAGTTCATTGCACAACAAACTTCTAAACTTCAAATGCACTTAACAAAAACTTATCTAGAAGGGATAGTAAAATGAAAATATTACATACTGGATTCTGTGGAACTGATGAAGCTGTCATACAATTTCTTCACCCTTGGTCTTCCACCGCTCTGATAAAATAAAAAGTATAAAGGTTTGTAGATGGAAACACCTGGCGCATGCTCAGTTGACTTCTCTGAATACAGTCAAAATGGTGGCAGTGCAGCGTGTGGCGTCTGCTGTTGTGGTGGAAAATATTTTTACAAATAACTGAAAACTAACGGATGATATATACTATTTTCTTCATTGGCAGCAACTGTGTATGAGATTTTGCATTGATTAAGTAATAATAATAAAAAGAGGATCACGATGATCCTGTGCTCTGCTGACTGGGATCTGCTTTTACAGTATTGGAACACATGGACTGCAGTCTAGATTTGTACAGCTATGTACATGTATGTAGAGTGGTAGCAAAGTTTGTCCTTAAAATAAATTTTGTGGAAGGACGGACGGACAGACGGACGCAAACGGATTCTATAAGCTCTGCTGATGGTAGTACATGTATTATTAATTGACATACCTTGCTGTTTCAATGGCTGCCGGTGTACAGTGGCAGCACTCACTTACAGTCACAAAGTCTGATATCGCATAACTTTGTCAAAAATTAACATATCCACATTATTTTCCAAGCTTCCATTGTCTAATGTCTTTTGATAAAATTTTAAGCAATTCTATCATGCTGTTCTGAAAAAGAAGTCGAAAATAGCCTTAACACACAAAAATTCATAAAAAAAAAGAGGGAAAAATCGCAGCGACACCTGGTGGCCAAAATGAGAACTAGTTAACCCCAGGTGACCCTATGTACAATATCAAAGCAATTGGCCAGGTAGTTCTTGAGATGAAGAAATTTTTTTTCTCAAAAAATAAATTAAAAAATTCATTAAAAATATAAAAGTTATTGCATCATCATCTCCTTCGCAAACTTGGATAGAGGTTCACCTGGGCAACATCCATGTGCAAAATTAAATATTCCATACAGCGGTTTTGAGAAGAAGTCAAAAGGGTAAATACAATTATAGTGTAATATATGCACTGTAATTGCCATATATATATAATATATATATATATATATATATATATATATATATATATATATATATATATATATATATACAGCTGCAGCACTTCCTTACAGTTGCAAAGTTTGATATCCATAACTTTGCCCTAAAATTATCATATCCATATTATTTTCGCAAACTTTCATTGTCTAATCACAGCGCCACCCTGGTGGCCAAATAAGAACTAGTTGACCCAGATGACCCTATGTGCAATATCAAAGCAATTGGCTTCGTAGTTCTTAAGAAGAAGAAATTTTAATTTTTTCAAAAAATAAATTAAAAAATTCATAAAAAATAGAAAAATTATTGCAATTATCATCTCCTTCGTAAACTTGGTAGAGGTCCACCTGGGGATCATCCATGTGCATAATCAAAACATTCTATGCGGCGTTTTTGAAAAGAAGTCGAAAATATAAAAAGTCTAAGGACAGAGAGACAGACGGATGGATGGATGGACGACGGACGCAAACAGGATTCTATAAGCTCTGCTGACTGACAAGTCAGCAGAGATAATAATGATAATAATAATAATAATAATGATAATAATAATAATGATAATACATAATAATGATAGATAATGATATAATGATGAATATAATAAATAATAATATAATAATAATACTTTACTGTCATTAGCAAAAGGCTCCTTCTAGAAATAAAATAATATCAACTATCAACTGCAGATAATGCTCTGGTAATTTTTTAATTCTAATTACAACACAGTGTCCTGAGGAAGTAAAATTTGCATGCATCCTTACACTCATGACTGGAACTCATTGCTTTCAATAAATTCATGTTGAATAAAAAGTTCTGCATAGACATGAAACAAGTAACATTTAACTCCACTTATTTAGCATACTCACCTCATATTCTGTCTCACCAGAGTGACTTGGTGAGAATGGCTGGAAGCTGACTGTAGTTGGAGTCTGCTCTGAATCCTACACATGACTAAAACAACAGATGATCTGAATGCAATTTGCCCACCAAAATGAAGCAATTGCTAATTGATTTGCATTAGTAAAAATAAAATGCAAGTCAATTTTGAAAACACAATTTCTCCATGGTTGTAACAAGGCTACCCTTTAAAAGAAATTGGTTCTTGCAACCCTGCTCACTGCCAAAAATTGCTTCTTTAAAATATACTTTGGTGATACTAGTATAGGTATATCATACAGAAATATAAATAAAGGACCCTTCAACTCGTTCTTTCCATGAAAATTAAGGACACACCACAGACTTTTCGCGAAAGAACTTCAAAAAGATTTTTTGATACATGTACAGTAAAATAACTACTTGTGCAGCATGTATAAATTTACAGGGCAGTAGCGCAAGAAACAAATATATATTTAAAGGTGACCTCAGTCTGAAAAGAATTTTACGAGTTGGCGATGTACATTTAAATTTTCTATTAAAAAATTCTG
>OZ026625.1:79638899-79640399 GCA_964020975.1 Hermodice carunculata | reverse complement strand
ATACCCCCATGCAAGAGAAGTTAAATTGAATAGCAGTCAGGTGAACACTACCATGTTTACTCTTACTAAATAGAGAATAACTTTAAAGGAAAAACGAAAAAAGGAATGAATAGGGCGTAGATATATTATGAAAGAAGTTCTAATTTTGTAGTTGCTTAACTGAAAATAGACAAAGAAATATTTATAGGGCCAGGTCTCGTCAGCTTGGCCCACAGTGCATATACATGAGAAAAAGCATAGCAGTATTAATAAATTAACAGGAGACAATTCAGTAATCATTACCTTGATCAAAACAATATAGGTAAATGAGCATAGTTACTGTTAAACATAAGCCGTGAAATTAAATATAACCTGTGAAATTAAGTAATTAAATGAAATTATTTACTGGCTCAGAGGGCACTTTACAAAAAAAAAAAAAGATGGCACACACACACACACACACACACACACACACACACACACACACACACAATACATGCCGTATTGGCGATATGAAGTATATATGCAAGCACATGGCTGCCATACGGCAAAACAAGCAAGAAAAGCGAACGGAACAAAGTTTCCTATATGGTGTCCTGTGTGAGTTGATTTCTTCATGTTGCCAACAAACCATGCTGATTTTTTTATCTAGTCATTGGTTCGATTTTACGTTTACCCTGTATGTAACAAATATTCCAAAACTGACGAGTGGGACCAAATCATACAGAATACAACTGTATTGCAATGCATTGAAAGATTATATAAATTATACAACAAATTGAAAAATTATATTCATCAATTGCACTTGCATTCAGAAATAGGGAAAATAAGTTACTTTTAATTATGACATGTTGTTTCATTCCACAGTCGTACCCCCTTCCTCCAGTAAACGCAATTCATGAAACACACTTTTCGTCCATTACAAATTTCATCTTGGTAATTCCCCTCTCCAAAGAGAGAGAGACACAGAGAGAGAGAGAAAGAGACAGAGAGAGAGAGAGAGAGAGAGAGAGAGAGAGAGAGAGAGTGATGGGTGTATATATATATATATATATATATATATATATATATATATATACATACACACACACAAAAGAAACATCTGATTTTTGCCTTGCATGTCACTCATGATAACCATGCATCCTTTTTACTATATAACTTAAGAAGTGTGAACATTTCACATAAGAATGTACTCTCTTAAAAAGCAAAAGTCCTAAAATTAAAGCTCCAATGTTCAGCACTGCACTGCACCGGACTGCATGGCACACAATCCTCCGATAGACAAGGTCCTGTGGTGTATGTGCATGTATATTGAACAAGTTGGGGGAATTAAACTGAAAAATTATCTAAAAACAGACAAACGTTTACGACCAAAACATTTTTATAGGATTGATGTACTAGTATTGTAGGTCCTTACTTTGAGTCTTGCAGACCTTTTGATGATTTTGCCAGTCTCGCCTCTGACAGTTTTTGTTGCAGTACATAACCAAATTACAACGTGTACATCTCAATAAGCCATTG
>OZ026625.1:79611399-79633899 GCA_964020975.1 Hermodice carunculata | reverse complement strand
TTACATGTGGGAGCCCCCACCCACTCACTCCTATCCCACTCGGGTCTTCATATTTGGTACTCAATAAAATTACTCGGCATCAGTAAGTGCTGTTTGCTCGATAAAACACAAAATCTGCACAAATATATATGCCTGCTCCGTAAAACAGCATGCAATAAAGATCAAGCTGCGAAGCTTAGTCAAGGACTTTTAATTCAAAATTACGTGCTGATTACTGCATTCTTAACTTTGCGGTATTCGAAGTATATTTTTTATTTTAATTCTGACCGGAACAGGAAAGCTATTTTGTTGTGTGAGAGTGGGGTGGGGGATACCATTTAGATACATTGGTTTGTTCGAACGTATCTGGATTGTCCCATTAACTCTTGTGCTTAGCCCATTCATGCTAAAATCCTTTCAGATAAAGTATTGTTACACCACAAATAGACCTATGAAATTTATCATTATTTTTATATTTGTTAGTAATACTTACATATCCACTACACGATATATGACCCCCCTGTGATTGTACCTCTCCAAATTTCAGGACCCCCCCCCCCCCACACACACACACATTTCTCCTCACATATTCCTACAAACAGGAAGGCATGGCGCCTGGTAGTAGTTGAGCCCAGTGCCTTTACCCGACCATCAGTTTTGACAAATCACGTTAGTTTTCCATGATGACTTAACTTCAGAATGATCTGATTTGGGATTGCTGTGGGCATATGTGAATGCTTCGGTAAGTGTTATTAACGAATTTAGAAAATTATTAATTTCCCAGATTTGCATCATAATACATTACTTATCCAGTACATCTAATAGACATGACAAAGAAGTGGAGGAGGGAGATCATTCAGACTCTAGACCAAACAGAGTGAATGGCACTGCAAAATACCTTCCATTTAAATAACCAATACCTAAGTAGAGAATTGAAATGTGTCAACATGGCACAGTAAATTCCCATGACTTGCACATCTGGGCAGTCAAGAAAGTAAAATTTTACCTGCAATTCTCTATTTCCTACCAAAAGTCCAATATTCTTTCAAACCAGCAGAAAATCACTGTGTACAAACTTCAAGACAGCCTGTTTTTGGTTTTATTTAATGTATTAATTACTTCAACAGCTGCCTTTTCCAACTTTCCCATCTTCCTTGGTATCAAATTGATGAAGTCAGAGCCTATGGCCCATTTTCATTTTTATAGTCAATGTGATCTCGCTTTTTCTCCAAATTAACATGATCAGTGCATATTTCGTTTAAATTTGTAAGAAAACTAAATGGGCAAAGTTGGTCAGAGCCACTAAGATATTAACTGAAGTGAAATCTGACTGATTACATAATGGCAATTAGCTGGGGTCAGTGGGTGTTGTACTGCATCTGAGTCACAGCAAACCCCTCTGGCCAAGGCTGGCAAAGAGAAATGGAGGGGAAACCATTCTGTAAAATAGGATATATGAATAATCAGCTCAGGAATATAGAGGATGCCGCTCTTCCAAGATTTTGCTTTCTGCACTACAAGTTTCAATGAACGTAATGAATCTTAATGAAATTTGGCAGCATTACATGTATATAACTGAGTAAGCCCTAGGCTGGAACTGTATCCAAGTTACAATTCTCACAGTCACAGGGTCCCTAGCATGTGCATGAAAACACCAACCTCCATGCACTAACCACTAACAAACTGAAATAAAAAAAGGTTTGGTATACAATGTATCTTGGGGGGGGGGGGATGATGCATCTGGGGAATTCCTATTGGTTTCAAGGTATACAATCCAGCTTGATCTAATTTGCAAGGTCACTTGGTATCTCTGTGAGATAGGTTTCTGTGCATTAACTACTGAAGAGTTTAACAAATTTTAGCAAGGCTATGACCATAACCGAGACCTAAGCTGGAATTGCATCTAGGTCTGCTGAATCTAATTCCTATGTCAGAGTCATAATTTGACTGCTATTGCTATCACTGTTATCTCCTTCAGAGACAAATATTCCCAGCAGTAGACAATAGATTGTGGCTGCACAATCAGCAATTTCTACTTTCATATTTTTTATTACTTACCGACATTTTACCAAAAGCTCCATTCCATATTCCCTCAAGTATCTTTCTCAGTCGGAAAAAAGCATCAGGTTTGGTGCCACTTTTCCCAGGGCATTTCACCATTCCCTTCATCCAGTGGGTAAATTCATCTGAGAGGCCTCCAAATTTCCTGTCTGCTTCCGTGTGGTACATGCAACGAATGGCATGTCTGTGTTTCTTGATGTTAAAAAGGACCTCAAGACCCTGCATGTCAATCAATGTCAGAGGGAGTCGTGATGGACCCACAGATCCGAGCAGGTCTTTGCGCACAGTGAAATGCATGTGGCCTCCTGACCATGTAATTGTTGGCTCCTCGGGTACAATTGGACAGGAAAACACAACTGTTACACTTCCAGTTCCACTATATATGCGAAGACAGAAAGAAAGCCATAAGCTCCCTCTATATGTCGAGTTCATGTTATTATTGTCTAACCTTTTGCGCAAGTTTGTGGATGTGGTTGCCTCTAATATAACCCACTGAATATTTGATTTTAAGAAGCATGGTTGAAAGATGTTGAACTGCTGATTACCTATGACATAACGCTCATTTTTTAATCTGTTTTCCCAGAAGGACACACTTTAATACTTCCAAGTGAAAACGTAGCATAACATATTGAATAACCATTGTCCACAATTAGTATACCCAAGAGTATATGTATGTATATTGTATATGTACATATCAATATATATATATATATATATATATATATATATATATATATATATATATATATATATATATATATATATATATATATATATATATATATATAATTCTCAATACAGTTTATTTTCATTCAATGCAGGGCGTTGATTTAAGACATCATAACTTTCAATCTTTTTACAGAAAGAAAAAAAACCGCAACACAATAAAGGCTTTGAGCCAGCTGGGGTCTACAATGATGAAATACATTGGCATAAGAAAAGCATGCACCGCACCTGCTTGTGTCACATTCTCCTGTGATCTGGATGCTACTGGGGAACGAAGTGTCCGGAAATGTTGGGTGGACAGGTATCTGTTTTTCTGTTGTTGTCCATTTTAATTCTACTATGTATTTGTCCTTTTGCTCTTCAATACAATGGACCTGCATCAAAATGCAATGGGCAGTTATGTATATTTGGCATACATGCCGCGCAGGTACGGTGTTCAGAGGGTTCTTAGATTTTAGCAGATTCAAGTTGCTCAGGTTTACAACTGTTTCTGTTAATCATGACATAACTGAACCAAATGGATTTTCGTAAAATACATTAATGTTAGCAACCGGTAGAAGCAGTGGTGCTCAATTCAATTGATCTCGTGGAGGAAAAGGTGACCATAGAGACAACTGACTGACAATTATGTGACTGCAGAGTGTTATTTCCATGAGACCAACAAAGTGACATTCTTGTGTGGCAATGCCGCCCGGTCTTAGTTTCTTCTACTGTGCAGGCTCGTGATCCATTTTTGTGAAAGTGCACAAGAGAGTTAATGCTGAAGAAGGCACTGTTTGATTTTACCATCTCAACTGAGCACAGGCCGTCTGCAGGTTTACAAATGGCTGATGCATTTAGTCTAACGACAGATCACAACTTTTCGGGGACAAGGTGAATCATCTACCAAAGGATAAGCGGATCAACATGTATGTATATATATACATACATGCATACATACATACATACATACATACATACACACATATATATATATATATATATATATATATATATATATACAAACATACATATACATATACATATTTCTGTTGCAGGTAAACGACTGGCTCTTCATAGACTGCCGGTGGCAAGCAGATTCATCAAGCATTCAGACCTGGTACTCGAACAAATCACACGATTCAGCTGAAAACTTTCATCATTATTAGTTTACAATTTAACTTGGATTCCATAAAGCAATCGATCTTTACCCTCTGCTCCTATATCAAAATCTTGGGTACCTTAAGCCGTTTGCCCATGTCGCTCAGGAATTATTTGAGCATTATCCGACTTGCATGCAGCCTTACACTACCCGTGCCCAGCTTCCGACTCCACGGAAGTCAAATTGATGCTTCATGCCGTCAACATCACATTGACTCATATTCCGAGAAAAGCTTGCTAATGACAATGCTGTACTTATAAACTTTTGTGATTCCTGTGCATCTCTGGGTACTGTTAGCCCCACCATAAAGTGTGCCTTGTTATTTTTTTTCCTTCTCTTTTTGGTCTTTTACGTTTTAAGACGGTGAAAATTCCGCCAAATACTGCCTCGATCCATTACGCCATACATACAGAAGTGATATTCTGTTTCAAAAACCAGTTGTCATTTTAATACTTAAGTGGAGTAAAACAAGACAAGACCATTTGCATGCGCATCTTGTGCCGATGTCTCCCATTTCAGGGCACCCACCGCTTCTTTTCTGGCTTTTCAAGGTGTGTCTCACTTCAACGAACCTATCGCCAAATAAACCACTGTTTATGTTGCCAAAACAACGCCGGCAGCCCAGATTCTGACAGTTTTATCGCTCAACAAGTAATTTAAGTTAATTTTATCCATCTCAGGCATGGGCTCTAATTCATATACCCTTCATTCTCTGAGGAGGAGCGGGGCCACCTGTTTTTTTTTTTTTTTTTTTTTTTTTTGATGCAGGCACCTTAGTTGTACATTCAGATAAAAAAAAACCATTGGAACTGGCCCTTGGACATTTTCTTTTCTTACATAGCCCCATCCCAGCCAGCACGAAGTCCCTTACCCAACCTCTCAAGTGAACATTTGCAGTCGATCTCTGTGGATTGACTTACAATACATGGTCGCCAGGGGCCTTCTGGGGTAATTTAGGTTTCCAACGCTCCTGCTTCTGCTTTTGGCAGCTGTTATCTATCAAACCTACATATTTGGCAATTATCTACACATATACAAGCTATATCTTTACACTTCAGTAGGCTGCAAACTTATTCTGCCTAGTTTAATTTAATTTTCAATCAAATGAAACACTGACTATAGTTGCTGCTGAAAGCTCCTGTGTTGTTTACTTTTTGGTGCGTACCAGGCACGTTCTATGATGGTCATGCACATGCATAATTACCCACGGTTATGCGTATAAACGGCTAAATTCTTTTACTACAATGCATTTTTGTCATTGGTACCATCTATTCTGCCATATTACTATACATACTTTTTTACCGTAAATACAAATACATTGTATTCATACGTATACCCTCATTCGAGATGCGCTCATGAGTGAAAGTGGCCATAAGACACAGCTATAATGCATAGATGTAGAAATAATAGGTTAATATCCATGCACATTATAATAAACAAAAAGACTTTTGGAGATACTGGGAGGTCCTTCAAGTCAATACTTACATGAGGTGGAGACTGGGCAGGGTCTGGTTTACAAATCCCCCTGCGGGATAATTTTGGCTGCTCACTTTCACTAATTGTTTGGACACATGCTTCGTTCTTGATGAGGGACACTCTGGTGCGTGCAGAACATACATTCTCTCGTTCATACCCAAAGATAATCGTTCTTTCTGGAAGACATATCCAGTCTTTCTTTCTCAAAAAGAATGAGACAAGCAGAGAATTCTTTTCCAACTCATAGGAGAAGTTATTGACTATGTGGAATGGCGCCCTGAATGAGTTCTGTAAAAGAAACCAAATTTAATATTTAATTTACAATCTGCTACGATGATATATGCACTTTTTAATGACACTATATTTTTGGCACCTGTGTTTTACCTGCATGCAAATTATGTGTATTGTCTTTTTTCTGATCATTTATTCTGACTTTGCTCATTGGCCCACGCTGATAGCAAAGACGATCAGCTAGCATGTAATGTGTACCATCTTGTCTTTTGTTAGATCATTTATTGACTTTGTTCACTAACTCACGCTAACACCAAAAAGGACTGTACGAAAGAAAAGGAAAGTGACAGCATAAAAAAACAAAAACTAAAAAAAATCAAAAAAAAAACAAAACAAAACAAAACAAAAACAAACAAAAAAAAAAGAAAAAAACAAACAAACAAACAAACAAACAAACAATAGACAAAAACAAAAACAAAACAAAACAAAACAAAACAAAAAACTAAGCAGGCCCCTAACGACCCTTCTTGAAGAGTGTCGGCACATCCGTCGACCATCTGTCAACATGTCAGGAAATTATTTCGAGACCAAAACTGTGATTTGGCTTTCGTACCTGGACAGTACCTATGGTCACATTTTATGCATGATTCAAGGATGCTGGTCATCTCTCAATGACAACACATATTCTATCTCGCTACCCGTACATACACATCTCCACTATCTCCTAGGATTTTACCCCATTTCCTAGGAACCGTGTGTAAACTGTCCACAACTCCTAGGACCTCTGCAAAGGTCAGAGAAATAGACAACAGAGTTCCTAGGGAAATTTTCGGAACTGCTTTTGAAGTTTTACGTAGTCTTTGGATATTCAAAATTCATAGGAGACGGTACCATAACTAGGGACTCTCACAATTTTAACAATCCAATGTCCGGAAAACCAGAGGGAATTTTCAGAAAAAAGTTAGAACTTGAAAATTTAAGGTTTGTAACAAAAGCGGAAAATAAGAACTTAGAAAATTTCACAGAAGTGGGGGATTTAAAAGCTTTAAAATCCTAGTGGGTCTTTCGAATCTCTCTGGGTGCCTTAAAATAAGAACAGTTTGAAATGCTACACTTTGCCATTTTTCAACATTATATTATACTTTTTGTGCATTTACCTTATTTGCTTCAATTACAAGACTACAACTTTGGTTCTTGGTTCATTGGATGTGTCCATGTCGCAAAATTGTAAAGTGAAGTTTGAACGACACCCCTATCTATGGTAGTTTTGAAGGTATTCAAGATTTTTGTTTTGTGTAGTTGCCTAATTTGCATAAATTAAAAGCCTGCAACTTTGGTTAGTGGTATATAGACGTGGTTATGTCACAAATCTACACAGTGAACGTGAAATGGTACTTGTATGTATAATAGTTTTGAAGTTATTCAAGACTTACATCTTATGCTTTTACTCTATTTGCATAAGTTAAAATCCTACACCTTTGGTTCATGGTTCATTGGAGGCACCTGTGTCACAAACTAATATAGTGCAGTTGAGATGGCCCCTCTATCTATAGTAGTTTTGAAGCTATTCAAGATTTTTTTTCACCTTATTTGCATAAAGTATAATTCTAAAGTTCTGGGTCACTTGATGCAGCTAAATGTTCCAAACGTTTAAATTAAAGTTAGAATGACACTTCTATGTGGATCATACTATCATGGTTGACCATAATCGATTATGTTTTGATTATGATGAACAACGTTGTCCATTCATGCCTGACCATGAAGTCTGGAACAAACTGATGATGGAATGACCATAATACGAACATGATCATTCATGAATCACTTCATTGTGCACCTGAAAATAATTTGACCAAAATGTGACTGCCATGGTCATTTCAACATAATATTTGAAACTTGAAAACATTTTTTATAACAATCATCTGACCATAATGTGGAAAAACCATGGTCATTTAAACGGCCTTTTTGGAACTCTATGAATTTTTATGATGACGCAGTCATGGTCAACCATTGTCCACATCACCTGATAAATTATTGCTTTAATTCATTATAATCACATCTTATGTCTTCACAAATGTCCCAACAATGTCAATATAAATTTATAAAATTATTGGCTTCCTATGTATTTATCATATGTAGGCCCCCACACTTTACAAACAAGCAAACACAAGTGTAACAAGTCCATTACTGTAGAAATTCCATTGCAATCTACATTTTCCCACTGAAATTTAGCTTATTTTAGTCATGATTACACTGTGTTCAAACTGACATTATGAAGTCATTGTCATGGTCATAAAAAAATTCTTACTTTACTGTAAAAGATGATATGTACAGTAAGTTAATCAAACACCTTCCTGTGACCAGACATTGTCACTTTGTTGGCAAAAAATAAACAATAGCATGTTTGAATCATGAAACTTTTGAAAAACAAGTCAGAATATTGTCACGTCATGGATTAAGGATATTCTAAAAACATATACTTGGAATTTAGCAGTTTACCAGACATTTTTTATTTCTCAAACAAAAAAGAACAGTATATGACAGTCAATACACATCCAGCATAAATTACATCCCAGGAGTTTTGGTGATCATGTGGATTATGTTTAATCATACTCATTGTGCCTAAATATATATGTAGCTTCACCCAGTGAGAGCACAGGGATCAGGTTTCAACCGCCACTACCAGTCATCCTGACTCCTCCACTTAATACTGCTGGTTGATTGGCTGAGGAGGGCCTGTTGGGAGGCTGCCTGGCTGGTCATCCTTAGATTTAAAATAGCTAGGGGTGGGGGTCTCATGGTCAGGTACATGTATTATAAGGCATCATCTTGTGAAGATAATGGTGGCTACAAGGCCATTATAGCATACTGTCAGGCATGTGGATAGCTTAAGCTTTAACCTCAGCTCTAAGTGGTATACATGGTATAGTGTGGAAATTTTTCTGGGCTAACACCAGCAACTGAATACCGGACTATTATTCAAAGAAACAGACCAAAATATGATGTGGTAATAGAAAAAAGGACCACTTTGGCATCATTTATGGCACAAGACACCCAAGTAATTTAACATTTAAGGTGAATGTAATGCTCATGAACTTTTTATTATTTTCTAGGCAGTGGATCACAAGAATTCAACTTTCACAGACTATGACCCTCTATTGTAAAGCTTGGGTGTGAACAGCCTCTTAAACCCTCTACATGGTCAGCCATATGTAGAACAGCCTGGCAACTACTTCACCCAGAGCACACGAGACCTGGCTATAGCTTAGAGCCCAACAGATATACAAAGCTGTGTTGATAAGCATTATGCAATGGCTGTACTGAGCTCAAAGATATATATCAAAACACAACTTAACGCGCATCATCTTTCACTTCGATGATTGAAGAAATAAAATATTGCAGTGAATATGAATACATGAGGCAAATTTTTACTTTAATATTCGTTCCATAAAAAGGGCCATTTGCCACTAAAATAAACAATGTAATGTGTTCAAAGTTCATTTACAGTGACATTCCAATGAAATGTTAGTTCAAGTGAAATATCACTGTTATTTCAGTGTCCAAGTATGCCACTGGTATTCCAGTCAAATGCAGTTGGACTTGTGGTGGAATGCCACTGGTACTCCAGTGAAATGTCACTGGTATTCTAGTGGAATGCTCTTTGTAATTTTATATTCCAATAGAAATATTCAACAATTTCAGTAGAATTTTAATGAATTTCACTGGAAATCCACTGAAATTCCAGTTTAAATCCAGTGATAACCCAGTGATATTCCACTGGAAATCCTACTGGTATTGTAGTGGAATTCCACGAGAATACCAGTGTATGTTTTTTTCTTTTTCCTTTTTTTTTTTGGGGGGGGGGGGGGTTCTACAACGAATTGAGGGAAGGCAAAAAAGCGTTCCACAAAAGAAGTGGTTTGGATGATATATCCGAATTGGATATTATATTTGCCAAGTAAAGCTCTGTTTGAATGCAGGTCATGAACTGTAACATATAAATATCTGCTGACTACAGATCAGCCTCTTAGTCCAGTTTTTCCAAAAGAGATGTCATTCTCATCCTTAAAGTTTCCATGGCTTATACCCATTCCATCTGACGTGTTCTTCATTGTGAAAATATGACATTATTTTATTTTCCAGACTTAACATCTAGGCAGTCAAAGTTGCCAAAGGACAAATTTAAAATGGAATTTTAAACCTTGTGGAAATTACAAATAATGAAAAAAAAATCATTTTATTCTATCTTATTTCTATAAATTAATTAACTGTTTCTCTCTTTTATTGTATGGCTGCTTACATAGAGATATTTGTAACATGACATTGTAGTTATCTGGGCCTACAATTTTCCTTATAGAAGCATATAAAAAATCTTGTGAATGAAAATTTTTTTATTTGAAAGTGTGAGTTTGTTTGGGGTAATTTTGTTTAAAAATAGAGTGCAGGACCTGGGTCATCACATACTGAGTCAGTAAAGTTACCGTAAGAATTTAAAACGTGTAAAATGCTGAAGCATGGAAAAGTCTGCACGTCCTTGAAAAGTCTAATCTATTTCATATAAGCACTGAAGCAATGAAATATATTTCAAAATGTCCATCAAAACCTATATATACAAAGAACTTTGATAAATCATTAACCATTCTGCATATAGTGGAATTAAGAGAGGAACCTTTAGCAACATATTTAAACCAAAGTTTTTGACAATAGTGAAAAGTTAGACTTAAAACATCAGCGTTCTAGTGGTAAAAGACCTGTATTACATTCAACCATGGTATGCCTTGGGGTATAACCTGGCCCACCATGGTATACCAAGGTAAACCAAGGCGTACCACCATGACCAACTTCATAAATGTAACAATGTAAATAATAGATGCAACATTGCTGGACAAGGTCCATCAGTGCCACACATGGTTCACCATTGCCAGACAGGGTTCACAATTGCCAGACAGGGTTTACCATTGCCAGATAGGGTTCACCGTTGCCAGACATGGTTAACTGTCGATGGTAGTTGTAAGCAACGGAACACAGTGCTCATGATGAACCATGGTCAAACTTGGTCTACCAGGGTTCAGATAGTTAGATGTTGTAAATGGTCTGCCATGGTTGCATTGGTGCCATTTACCATTTATGTCCTACCACAGTTGTACATGTCCTAGCAATGTCCTACCATGTCTGAACCACGGTGTACCATTGCTGAGCAATGGTTTTTTAGCAGGGGTATTTGCATTTTATGACAAGCATGTTTCCCCAAGAGAATCTGTCCACAGACATTTAGTGGAGATAATTCATAGTTTATGGAGGATTTACAGACTCATTGTGAAGACTAGATTTTATTCAGGCTGAATCCACGAATTTCAGCTTTCTTACCGGTATATTCTGTAGAAATTCCTAAGAAATCCCTTGTCTACGAAGGTTTTACAGGCTAATTACAGAGACTGCAAAAGATTTTTGGCCAAGTCCGGATATTTTACGGACCAATTCAAAAGAGAGCAGGAATTTTCCAAAGCAAATGCATTGTCTGCAGAGATGATCCATAAAAAATCTGTTGCGGGCAAATTTTGCAATTCTTCCATAGGTTGTGGAACAGTTCCTAGGAAAATGTCCATAGATGCTCGCAGGATGCTTGGAAAAAAGTACAGATTTACTTGCAGGATGCCTTGTAAAAAATCTGTAATTGGTCCAGAGACATCTGGAAAAGTCCGTAAATGCTCCTAAGATATGCTGTTTACTTGTTTATTTTTAACCAGAGCCTTCCTGGGCATTTGCTTGGAAATCCGGTCCTAATAATCCTTAGAAAGTTTTCTGCATTTCCTAGAAAAATTCCTAGGGTTTCCAGAGAGCGAGGATATGTACTGTATGGGCATGTTTTTATAGTGACAGGAATTAATTTTTAACTCTGCCCTACTCTGAAAATTTGTCAAGCATCATGGAAAACCCTCACAAAAATTACATTTATATTTCACACATATATCATTTATATTTTCTGTGCAATTAAGGACGTTGCATTGTCTCTTATTAATCAACTGACAAGGTATTGCATATTTGTATTTTGGTATCTCATTGTTTGGTGATTTTTTAAAGTGCACATCTACACAGAAATGTCTGCTGCTATGTTCCTTTCTTCCTTTAACCGCGTAATTTTATCTTGATTTTCCCCAATACAATTAATCAAGATGTCCTATAAGTTGAAAGTGACCTTCACCATTTGAATGGAGACTGAACCGCTATATAAATGGTCCTGGAGGCCGTTTGACTACTAAGCGCCAAATCCAAGCAGAGCAAAGCTGTTAATCTGGGCTGTGCTGTGCTGTTCTCATATACAATTCCCATTCACCTTGCGCTAAAATTATTAAAACAAATAATTAAAGCAGAAGACTCCCCATCCCCACCCCCAATTCGAGTGGTAAGTAGAGTAATGTCTGCACCCTTGGCAGTTTTAGTTTAAATTTTCAATAGTTTAAGGCCTTTCGCACATAAGATGATGTCATCTTTCTGGTTTTATTTTTTTGTAATTTTACATTATGTTGTAACCATACATCAAAACAACAAATTATATACCAGCTACAAAGCATACCAATACCTCCAAGTATTGTAATTATGCTTCTTTCATGGTTAACTAATTGTCCTACACCTATTTCTTGATCATCTGTCATATCTCCACCAGCTTCAGATTTAACCGTTAGCTTCCACATACCGGTATGTCCTTACTGTCTGATCAGTTCTAGGCGCTCGTTCGTTCTATCAGGTCCAAAGTTATCTCCCCATCCTCAATACCATCCTAACTGCCACTTCTCCTTCAGCTCTCATCTTTCGATGTCAGCACCATTTTTTTTTTTTTTTGGCCTCCTGACTCGCATTCCCCTTCAGCTGCTGCTACCGGTTTCTCAAAATGCTATTTTCCCTATCAGTTCCCAGTTACTTTCGCACATCCAGTTTTACCCAGATTCTGGATGAGCACAAGCTCCCACTACTCTCTACCATTTCTGTGTCATCTCCAAATCCAAGGTCTGTGTGTGCTGTAAGTTGTCAACAACATTCAAATTCTCTATCAACTGCCAGTCGCTCTTATCTCTAAGCTGATAGGTCTTGGCCAGCTACCAGTTCTATCAGTTTTTTGTAATATTGCCACTCAGAATTCTTCTTTGGGAGCTGCAGCTTATCCCGCTTATGTCAGTTATCTCCACACTTCTTGGTATGCCCTGTGTGTAAGTTTTCTCCAAGCTGCCAGTTCTCCTTTAGTCACCAGTTTACTCCAGCTGGCAGTTTTCTATGTGAATTTCCAATTATCTATCAACTACCGATTTCCTCCCAGTTATTAATGCTCAGGAACCCTAGTGGCTGTTACAGTGGTGCAGGAACTGGTAAAGAGCTGATAGCCTGGAGAGATTTGGTAACTGAGAGGAAACTGGTGCCTGGTAACGAAACTTGGACTAAGGACAGAAACAGGCACTGGTGGAAAACTGGAAGATGACTGGGAACAGGGCACTGGCAGATAAACATGAAATGATAAGATATGATTTTCACGATACGTTCAGAGAACTAGATGAATTTCAGTATAGCAAAGACAAACACCAAGGGTGACTACAATGGAAATTTCTAAAACTGCCCGACATGTAAGGTAACAGTAGGGCCTTAAAAGGTAATGTAATTTGTTGAGTTGTAACAGGTCAATGTTGACAAATACTATTAACTTAGCTTCCCTGGTAGGCAGTTGAAAAAATAAAATGCAAAATTCCTTGGTAAAACTCACTGTAACTGACAACTGACAAATAGCAGGATAACAAACGCCTGGTGTATATATATATATATATATATATATATATATATATATATATATATATATATATATATATATATATATATATATCTTGCACTTGCACCTAATCCAGTAATTTGTACATCAGTCAGAGCAAATTCTGATCATATTAACATGGAAGTAAATCTAGGACTGTCCAGCTTGAAGTAGATAACATTTGACGACGGGGTAATGTTCACAGGTTTTAGAGGAAAGGAAAGTACCTGAAGAGCTGGGGTTATTCTATCGACGTCTTGCGGATCCTCCAGGATGGCTAGTGAAACATCAAAGGCTTTGATGGAGAATGATAGATTGTGGTATCCTTCAAGGGGAAGTCTGATCCTAATATTCAGCATCTCTGAATCTGACAATATTCAAAGGAAAACAATATAAAATACCTCAATTGTTTTTACGGGTTTTAACCTTATGGCCTATATGTACAGTTGATTTACACAGATTCAGTAAGCAAAAGTTCAACCAAACATACATCTTATTTTCCATACCATGCGAAGAAATTATTCATCATAAATCCAAAACACACTAGCACACAGTTACTATAGGCTAAATAAACAGCAAAAATACACAAACACAAGGTCCAAATTTCAAAATTTGTCAATATTATTTATAAAAGACCGCATACGGTACAGTGCAATCTATCTTCTTGATTGTCATATTCCATGGTAACAAAACATACATTTTCGGTGCTACTTTGATGCCGGTGGATATGCATATATCTACATTCCCTGATCTGGGACACCTCCGAACAGTGTACTTCAGTTGTACTGGAGTAAATACAATGAATTGGGTCGTATCGATTATAGACTTCATGCTTATCTACCTAAATTGGACCATTTATTTATTTTTTTTATGAACTGGGATTTAGTACACATGGTATGTGTGTTTCCATTTTCGGTCCACTGATTGGTGCCAAAGGTTGCTGGTTTGAGAGCCAGTCACTACGTGGACACAAAACATAAAAAGATCACTTGGTTATTTTAATGTAAATGTACTTTGGAAAGAGGCAAGCAGGTACCTATTTCGCAGATTTTAAACCCACCACAAAGTACTATTTCAATACCAAAGGCCAACTTTACAATTCATCTTCGGTGTTCAGAAAGTTTACCAGTTTTTGTTTTCACTAAAAGAGGACCTGTTGAAGAATCTGTGCAAAACTCATTTTCAACAGATGTACCTACCCCAAGTTCTGCAGTGACAGCCATGAAAAACATGTGATATTAGGCGTTAGCAATTGCCCCAAGCAGTTCACCTTAATTGCAAAATGGCAACAAATCCACCCAGTTAGTTTGAGTTTTAGTCAATAATATTATGGCAAAACAATGCTCATTAAGCAAATTACTAATAATATTGCATGTAAATATTTGTAAATTTGTCAGTATTCTTTGCATAACATGTTCAGTTATAACGTTCCCCTTACCAAAATGAACGGTCACCAACAGGCTGTCAACCGGCTGGTAACAGGCTGTAAACTTACTGTCTACATTTTTGTTTTTGACATTTTGGTATGGCTGGATTCAGGCTAGCCACAGGCTGCCTACAGGTTGTAAAAATATCAGCCTGGTTTTAGGCTGGCTACACTTGAACTTAGTCTGGTAACTGGGCATCTACATTTTAAGCTCCCTACAGAATGTGTTCAGGCTGGCTACCCGCCGACTGAACTTCCCATCCATAGAAACTAATTTGAAATGCTACGAACCCTTGACCAATCACAGGGTTTCTTTATTTTCATATTATCATCACTTCTGTTTCTCAAATTTGACTGAAAGCATGCTTGGTAATGGACCATGATGTTAACAGTCACTCATGGAGCAGCTTGGATTTTGCAGACTTGTATATCATCACCAAGGTATGTTTTGTCCAGTTTTATTTTATATGAAAAGTATACAGAAGGTGAGAACCCTAAACAGTTCCAGGATCACACATGACATAAGAAATGGTATACCAAAGAACGGACCATAATTCACATGGAACAGTAAATTGATTGGTTTAATTCCCTAGATTATAGGTACCACAGACCAAATCAATCTGCATCTTCGACAGCTGTACTTATCATCCTATTATCAAATGTCATTTCTTAACATGCATTACGGAAAATTAAGCTGTCAAACCTGCAATTGTTGATTCACCGCAGGCCTGTACCAAGGCTCTCCATGTTAGCATGTGTGGTTTACAGAAGCCCGTCTTTGTGCGATACTTCGGAAGGTTGTCTGACACATACCCAATGAGACTTTGCACTGCAAAAGACACACTCGCACTGATATACTGCGCAAAATTAATTGTGTCTTTCACATGTTTTGTACTTGCCTAGTTTCACTTGCAACACTGGTCAAGCCGAGAGAACAGAAAACCGGTGCCCATCGCGCTAATGACAACTACAATTAAACTAAAGATTAGTATGTATAGGCACTCGTCCATTACAATACTTTGCATTTGTCCTTTTTAAGGGACCTTTGTGTATAGCATTGATAACTTAATGATGTGACTATGTTGTATTTTTATCTTACCAAATAACGGTGGCACTATACACATCATCACCTAATTGACCATTTGGAACATAAGCATCAATGGTATGGGATTTATCCATGCATCTAAGCAATAATATATTATAAATTGCACCAACAATTATGGGTTATTAACCTTTTTGATATGTATTGCCCTCATTTCAGTCTGAGAGCCGATATGGCTGCCCAAAGGCTAATATGAGGGCAATACCAATTAAAGAGGTTTATACTATATGTTTTAACTCAATATGCATGTTATTTTTTATCGTACTACTAGATGTAATAAGAGTAAAACATCCCCCAAGTGTGGCTCCATTTGGCGTCTGCTATCCTGTGCAACTTGCAGTAGAACCCTGGACACAGTGCATGTCCGGCGTGTGCCTGCCGTCACATGCAGAGATGCTCCTTGTCAATTTCACCTCATGCAGCATCCTGTTGACCCCACCATACCCTATGGGGCCGACATGACTCTACTGTACAATATGAAAACTATGGGCCCTGTAATGTCATATCGGCCATGTACTGCCGCCATATAGTGTAGGCCTGAGGAGCCATATATGGTTAATAACATGCATAACCAGTTAATAAATATAGATACAAAATGATGATAGTACAGGTAAAGTAAGGTTAACAACAGGCTGCATTCACATGGCTGTCAACATTGCCAATCCCACTGCCAGCCCCCGGTTTGGAGATGATCTCAAAGTTGATATAAGTGACAGCATTTTATGTCCAAATTTGCTTTTACATTTGTTTTCATGCACTTTTTATGAAAGTCGTCTGGTTACAGAGTTTTGGGGGTCGACACCTATGCATCGTGACATGTCGCAATGACACCTGTCATTTAACGTTTTAATTATTTTTGCCACCATATACCGTCGAAAACAATTTATTCACAGGCAGCTGTCTCCATTGCTCAGACTAGAGATTAAATGCATGTGCATTTGAAAAATGGCTTTGTGGCAAGTCTGCCGGTATGACCCTTGAGTTGATATTATTGCCTTTTGGTGAGCAGGCAAGACTAGGGGCCCTTTTAGACCCGTGGGGGCAGTTACGTTTGTGTTTGTTTGAACACATTTCTTGACCTTTTTTGTGCTGTGTTTTGACCGAGTCAACACTTACAGAAATATTATTTTGCAGTAAGCTAACACTGCGTGTTTGCTGCAAGCTTACAATGGACTTCCACTCACACAAGTTAATCTAATTTATCTGCATATGCGAGTGTGCGCAAGCTAGCAAATCTACAGTCAAGCTGTGACTGTGACTTTTTATTGCCCGTCACCAGGGTTGCAGGTGCCAAAAGTAATAGTATGATACATTAGTATCTAGGGCTGTAAAATCATTTGCATTAATACTATTTGCATCAGAAAGGTTTCGCCATATAAGCTGAGCAACCTGTTTAGCTTGGAGCATCAAGGACTGTGTTGGTATGAAGTACAAGGAGTTTGCAGAATATAAATGGTCACAAGGCATTTTTTATAAAGATTGCAAGTGCCATCTTCGATTGGTATGGTTTACTCGGTGTAGTTGTAAGATTTCGTCTCTGACAGGTTACAGTGATCAAGTTGCTAGAAGGGCCAGTGTCTGCAATCTTGCAGCCACTGTCTGTAAGCTTACGACCAGTGTCCACAAACTGGTAGCAATATTCTGCAAACTTACCGCAAATACACATTTTTGTAAGAGAGGACTGCAAGCTTACAGGAGATAGAGAAGCTTGCAGTAAAAGACGCCAGGCTTGCAAGCAATATATGTAAATATGCAAGAAATGACTGCAAGCTTGCAGAAAATTACTACCTGCTGCATTAGATGTCAGTATGCTTGCAATGCATGGCTGAAAACTTACCACAAGCTTGTACTAGCTGGCAGCAAGCTGTGGAGCTTGCAAGTATATCACACCATCCTGCAAGCTTAAATTCCCGTGAGGGAACAGGTTCCCGCGGTGGTTTGGGCGCATGCCGCTAACATGCACTGCGTGATGCTGATGACCTGGACCACTACTGTGGTCTCTGCTCTGTCTGGTAACTGTAGATATGTGGGTACTTGGACCAATAGGTGGTTTACAAAGAATTTGAATTTTGTATTGTTTTGCCATTTCATAGCATATTGACTTCTGTCCAAATTGGCAATGTCAGTGTTAGCAAATTTTGGTAGCAGGCAAAACCTGCATAAATGTGGATGCCTCTCTGGGTGTTTTGATTTTTATGTTACCTGATTGCGAACAGCGACTTTCCATGTACATAATTACACCCAAGAGGGTCAGTGGCGTCGAAAAAGGTGGTGAATCCACACCGACATGCACAGCAAAGCACTGCTTCATCATGTTTGCAACCGTTTGCCTTATAGATTCTGGAAAAAAAAAAACATGTACAAGTCATTTTAGCGGTAATGTGGCAATCTGGCACGTTTACAAAAATGTACGCCTTTACACTGCGTTAAAAGTAGTTGTTAAATTTCTTTTGCACGAATGCTAGAAGATAAACTTAAGCAAACAGAAAGAAGTATTGCATAGCATTACATAGTTAGCCGTCTTTGAATTTCCAAAATGTTTTTGGAAAGCCTATAGTCTCTTGGTACGATAACTTAAAACACACAAACCACTGGGAAATCGCTTTAGGACCACTGACAGGAACTTGTTCAGATAGACGTTTGTTTGCGAAACTAATTTTATATTGGTGCTAATTCCTACCACATACGCCGAAGACTACTGTCTTCCTTAAAGAAGTCATATACATTTATTAGATTTGTATGCGTCCAGAGGCATTCGGTGTGTCTAATTATTATATTAGGTCAGATGGCTTTCCCACATTTCAGCTGACTACACGATACCCTACACAGCATACTGATACCCATGTGTAGGAATTACAGACATTTAAAATAACTGCTGCTAACCTATCTAACAATAAATTCGTCGAGGTCCTTGCCATGTGTTTTATGCTACTCTCTACGCTTTAGAGCAGGGCAAATGCAAAGGGTTATCTGAACTAGTTTTTACAATTGTCCACATAGCACAATACCTGACTGAATCACAGGAGAGATGTCAAGGTTTGCAGCTCTTGCCCAGACTAGTGCTTCGGGACTCGATATACCACCCGTGAACTCGACTCTGGTTCTCAAAGTGCTGGCACAAAGATTACATTGTTAATGAGAAAGAAATAAGAGGACAGTGACATTCATCTGCTAATCTGGCCTTGGAAACACAGATGCCATGAGGTCCTCTGACTTTCGGAATAATATCAAGGTCACCTTTTATAAAGCCACCGCCACTATTTGTAATATCAATTTTCACTAACATAATTCTCGAGTCATTTTTTTTTCAAATGAAAATTATCAAGATATGTCAATCTGCCAGTTCAAATTTTCAAGATTACTCAATGTCAAATATAACAAAGCTTAACAAAATGCCATAGATGGTGTCCTACAAATGTTTCATAGTAGCTGCAAGGATCCACAACTACCAACATATATGTCAATATGCCCGTTCAAACTTTCACGATTACTCAATGTCAAATGTAACAACACTAAACGAAATACCATCGGTGGTGTCCTACAGATGCTCTGTAGTAGCTTCGAGGATCTACCATTACCAATATATAGCCCAATTAGCCAAAAAATATGAACAATTCGTTAAAAATTAGGAAATACAGCAGAATCCCGGTGTGAACAAAACTTGAAGAGATCATGTGCAGATCCATTGCCTCCAATTTTGACGGGTATCCAACTAGCAGTTTGGGACACAGGGTCAAACATATCGAAAGACTGCCTGCAAATCATAAATTAAAAACTAAACACCAATCACTGACCAAAAACCCCTCAGCCAGGATGGA
Organism: Hermodice carunculata; assembly: GCA_964020975.1. Taxonomy (NCBI): domain Eukaryota; kingdom Metazoa; phylum Annelida; class Polychaeta; order Eunicida; family Amphinomidae; genus Hermodice; species Hermodice carunculata. The sequence goes on along the minus strand of OZ026625.1, from coordinate 79,614,150 downwards.
CGGACAGACAGACATGTATGTGATGACAATACCCTTGGATGGGTCAAGGTTACTTCTGTTTGACCCTATGGAAACGCTTCGTTGCAAATGCAATGAACAGAGATATCATGGCAAGGCCATTTTTTACTTCAATGCAGCACTGTGACCTAAATATGTAACACAGTGACCTAGTTTTTACTGGGTGTCTGAAGCATCCATAGGACCAAATGTCATAAATTATAAGTGCAGCTACAATGAGAAAATTCAGATTTGAAGATATCATGGTAACACCATTTTTCTTCAATGCAGCACTGTGATCTAAATATGTGACCCAGTGACCTAGTTTTTGATAGGCTTCTGAGGCATTCTTGCCACCAACTGTCAGTAATAATTGATTAAGGTACATTCCATGTTTTTTAAGATATTGTGTCAGTGTTTTTTTTTTTTTCTTAAATGAAGCACTGTGACCTAAATATGTGACTTAGTGGCCTTATTTTTGATAGGCACCTGAGGCACAGTAAAAGGCCCGTGTCATAAAGATTTGGTCTGTGTAAAATAAGTATTTTGGGAGATATGGTGTTAACAAGGCATGGACGTCTCTAGTATGATACACTTATGTAGAAAAATATGACCCATATTCATAAATATCAAACCAAACAATGACAGCAGAGATTCCAGAGTTACCAAAGCATCAACATTCATCTTCCTATTGCAATAAGAAGAAACAAATTTCACTCCTGACTTGAGACAGGCAGTAACCCACAAAAGGAATCTGGTGGTTTTAAACCAGCCCTCTTAACCTTTGAAATAGTGTTCATAAAATACAGACTATAGTGTTTCCAATATGAAGAGGCCCAACCACTCTGAGTCCAACTTATTACTTTTGCAAAAAAATAAAAATAAAATTGGTAGGCCTATCACTATTTTGGTTCTTCTGACTAGTTCGTCAGCTGGGTTTATAGCAAAAGTAGAAAGTAGACCTATATCGTTTTTGTGATATCTATGAGTATGGAACATTATGTCATTTATAAGTTGAGTGATTGAATCATTGTTATAGAGTATCAAATGGTTGCTGACATCTCCTTTGAAACTTAAAAGCCTCATACACTATTCCACCATACCGACACTGGTATAAACAGGTAAATAGTAATACAACTTTTAGCACCATAAAGTTGACAAGAGGTGTTATAAGGTAAAGTGTACTAAGGTATTAGCTCAAAGCCACGTCTTCCACTGTACTTAATGAAGATGAAAAAGAAAGAAATCCTGCAAAAAGTGAGTATGATCATAGCTTTCTGACTTAAGACGGACTAGACAAAATTCTCCAGGTGGGTTAAGTATACTTTACCCCTGGTGCTTTCCCCCTTACCACTATAAACACATTGAGGACTATACTTTATCATTTCAAACTCCAGCTTGACACAATTTGACTAATGTTCTTGAGTTAGTGTTGTGTTTATTAGGCATTTGGTAATATCTCAGGAAACATTTCTACTAATTTTTGTTTAGTTGTTATTTTTTATAACGTTTGTGTTGTAGTTTATGCAACAAAGTTCTCACCCTATTGACAAAATCGCTAAAAAGTGTGGTGTTTCTAGCAAATTGAATACGTATGACTTGTTCGATACAAACTCCATATGCTTGTATCTCTGGAATGTTTCCTGTCAGATCAGGGTAGGAGATAATATCAAATTTAAACTGGTCCCTCTTCTCAAATATTTTTGTTACATATTGGTTGTTCTTTATTTCTATACCCAGATCAAGGAAAGTAGCTTTTGTATCACTTTCATTTTCCAGATATAATATTAGTTCTTTGGGATACATGTTTCTCCAATTCCCCTTTATTTCATCTCCTTTGTTTAAAGCACACAGGTCATCTATAAATCTTCTTGTGTGAGAATATGATCTTCTTGCAGCTGTTAAGTTTGTTTCCAATTCCTCCATCCATTTTGATTCATAAAAATGTAAATACAGGTCGGCAATATATGGGGCTGGATCTGTTCCCATGGGTATGCCTACTATTTGTTGATAGACTCTGGTTCAAAAGCAAAAGTATGGACGGATGGACGGACGCATAGGTGACGACAATATCCCTCCGGCCTGTAAGGCCAAGGGGTAACAAAATCAATTCACCACATGCTAAACGAATTAAGATCTAGGCGTCCCAGAAGTTTCTCATGCAAGTTCGATACAATTAGCCAAACAGATTCAAAGAAGTTTTTAAGATTTTGCCTAAAAATAGGTTATCAAAATACAAATTCTTGAAGAAGTTGCTTCCCGATTGGCAAAATTTTGTGTATTAGCTGTACATATCCCAATGATGATTGGGTGCGGTCACTTGACTTCACATGAAGAGTGGCGAATATTATGTCATAGACGCTTAGATTTGGCTTAATTAAAAATATCAGGTGAGCAGTAATATGATATTTTACGTGTTATCTAGTACGGCAGTAAATTGGTCTAGTTCCATTTGAGGTGAAAAGGGAGACTGAAGAGCCGCAGCTGCAGCCCCATCTACTCTCATCCCTCCAGCAACAGCAAGACATGTTTATGAGCCTCTAGTGCCTAATTTGCATAGTTACTCATATCCCTTATGACACTAAGGTGCCACTTGTAGTACCAATTCTTTTTCACTTTGGATATTTAAATCAAACACTTCAACTTAGCTTGCAAAATTTACCAGTGTTTCCAGGTACAGATTTACATGGGATTGCCCAATTCAGGACGGTGGCCACTAGGCTCTACCCCCCCGTAACCTGCATGAGGGCGCCC